>CAIGRP010057853.1:0-21291 GCA_903798385.1 Fraxinus cuspidata | reverse complement strand
TTTTTTTTTTTTTGGCTAATTTCTTTTTTAAGTTTTAACAATCGTTGAGTTTTTGTTAGGGTTAACTTAAAAATATGAAACACTACCCGCCAATCCGCCTAGGTGTGCCTTTGCGGTCAACTCTATGTTGACCACCTTTTTCCCGCCTTGCCCCCTATGCATGGTGTTTTCCCGAGCCTTTAGCCTAGGTGTACCTTGGACACTTGTGACAACCAGCTGGCCTTAAAACCCTGATAAATGAAGTTATTAACAGGGACCCTTAGATATATGTGTGACGTATTCTGCTAGATAGTTCACATTATCCATAATATTTTCGAGTTGAGGACATTGAATAATATGAAAGTCATCCATGTTTTGTATGCACAGTTACATGGAGAAAGGATATTAAAGCTCAAGATGTTGAAGAAGCTATCAATGGTGCAGCACCTGGCAAGATAAGGGTAGTTTCTGTTTCTAAGGTAGCACCATCTTTAGTTATTTTTCAGCTCATAGTTAAAATTTGGGCATTCTACAGTCATTTACTCATATGCTCTATAAAAACATGACTTCTATAATTTCTGTCAGTTTTTTCTACAACATACTAAAGGGAACCTATTTTGTTTTAGGTATCTCGTGAGTTTCATCCTAATTTCTCTGCTAAGTGGAGACGCTATTTATATATATTGCCCTTGAATAATGAAACTGAGGGGGACCACACGAGTATGTGTAAGAAGAATATTGTGGACAATGCTGTTTGTCGACATGATCGTGGTGGTCAGTGTATTGATGAGGCAAGTAATGGATATGCAGTTGATGTTGATGAAAAAGATGATGAAGAAACAGGAAATAAACCAACTAGGTTTCTTATAAGCAGTGTTAACCGTCTTCTACATCAATTGGAAGGAAAATTACTATCCTACACGATGTTTGCACGAGATACTAAAGCCTCACGAAATATGTAAGACTGAGGTCTCTGGAATTATTGTATAGTTGGCAAACACCTATCTTTTTATGTTCATCGTAATTCTGATAGGCCAACTGCATCTAGGTCATAGATTAGACGACAATAAGTGATATTTCGTATATATTATTTTGTTCTTATTTTGGTGACCCTTGCCAGTGTGTCTATTGAAGCTTCAGATGGGAATTCTTTTAAAAGGGTAAATCATTGCATGCCCATCGGCACATGCACATTTGACTACATTGCAGACAGTAGTAGTATACACCAATCATTTACTTTCTTCTCTCTGTAAGCATGTTCTAAAATTACTGGGGCTTGAAATACGCTCTCATACTTTCTTGTACTAGCCGAAATGTTATGGATGGCTGGTATCATACCCACTTGGACCCTCGTAGGTTAAAATGAATGGAAAAGATGTCACTTTGGCTTTGCTTAGTTACTGCGTGATAATTTTTTAAAACTGATGAGAGTTGCTTGATTTGTTTCACTCAAAAATTGACCTCTCTGCTAGGTGTTATACCAATGGGTTAAGGGTATACACATTGGATGTAAGCCTAGTTTGATCAAGATCTCTGAGGATTATTTCATTCTGAAGTTTGTAGAAACTTTAGATTCTTTTAACCTGTGTAAACACGTCTTACATTTTAGCTCATGCTTTGCCACTCGCATTGGACAAGGCATCTAAATATCAAAAGTGGCCTCAGCCGGAAAGGATGACCAAAACTTGAGATAATCAATGGATAGAAAGCTAAAACTAAGTGAAATTAGCTTTGACACAGTTTGATTTTAGTGAATTTGTATGTTCACTTTCTAACTGCATTTTTTGATCACATTGCAGCGGTCCACCAACGGAGTGCTTTGTCTTCCATGCACGAGCAGCAGAAGTTTTATTGCCTTGTGCAGAGGTTTCCTATTGATGCTCATCTTGCTTCTTTTTTCAGTTTAAAATTGCATTACCTTAAGCATGAGTTGCTTCTTATTCATATAAAGTTATTCTATCTACATTGCTAACGACTTAAGCTTGTAAAGCCACATTTTCTGTTATGGGATGACTGAAGGATGAAACTTCCACATAGCATGAGCTTAAGAAATAAATAATTTAGATATATTTGTTTTAATTTTGAGTTTAAGCAAATCCCAAAGATGCTGCATTTTGGTGTTTCAGCATGGGTAAAAGGAGCCAAATATTTGGACTTAATTGAGTCAAAATGTGGAAATTTATGGTTTATGGACAGTGAACAGAGCCGTCAATGTTAAAATTATTCTGTTTCTTCTTTTACATTCTATGTTTAGGATTTAGTAAAGGTTAGCATTAGGCTTGATAAATAAATAGGATGACGTCAATATCAGATACTTATCTGGTGTGTTATGATCAGAAATGTAGAAAGAAAAATATGAAGAGTAGAGAATGAATAAGAGAATATCTGCCTAAATGTCCTTGATAAGTCAGATTTCGGGTTTCATTTCACAACGAAAGGGGATCCATAATTATTCTAATCTTTCATCCCCTAATTATTAGCGTGCTGAGTTTAGAAATCCTATTCCTAGTATGTTAAAAGACACAGATTTTTTTACTGTGGTTGTCGATATGTGTGTTGTCACCAGTAATTGGTAACTCTTATTAACAAACTATTTATGAAACATGCTCCATATGTAATTTACCCAACATGTTGTGGCCCAGGGATCATTAGACCAAATTGCGAAAAAAATAAATTCTAGTGCTTGAAAAAGTTGAAGAAGAATGGACGTAGGGGTTTTAATTTGCTGAAAGTATTGAGGTATATTACAGTTTTGATGGAATATTAACGTTTGATGAGGTGGTACAGGCAAAAGATCCTTGTTGAGTAACTTACTTTAACAGGGTTGGATGGATGCGCGAGTCAAGACAATAATCATTCATTAGAAAGATTTTTGGATGAGTAGTTTTGGAGAACTTTAGGGATTTCATTCGGCTATTGTTATGTGGTCTGCAACATGTGACTATGAGTGAATGAGCTTTAAGAAGAAAAATGGTGGTTGAATCAAGATCTGGAGCTCTAAAGGTGCAAGATTTCATTAAACTATAGTGTGAATTATAAATTGATGGAAGAATGAAATAATATGAAAGAAATATTTCTTTTGTATTATATGGAATGATCTTTCTTTTTGGGTTTTTTTTCTTAAGATTTTGTTAGTTCTTGATGTTTATATTTTAAATGTTAAATCTTATGAGCTCATTGTCTTCATGCTTTTAATTGTTATAGGATTGTGTTTCTTTCAGGCAGTAAACCTTTTGTGTTGAAAACTGTTATATTTGAGGATTTCAAAGAAATGCCCCTGCATTAACATTACACATTGTGCTCGAAAGGGACTAGATGAATTCCTACTCAAGCATCCTTCTTTGTAAGACTTGACAACAGACAATGCAACCTATTTTGTAGCTAAATAATCTGAATGAAGTTTAATTTTTCATGGGCTTCTTATGGTCTTATGTGAATCAGAGATTGTGTTTAGGAAAAAGTGAAGGGATCTTTAGAATTTTTTTGGATTTAGAATATAAGCTTGGTAATGCAAGCAAGTACTTTTTGAGGTCAAAATTCAAGTTCAGGTTTGGGATATAATTATGCTTGACCCATAAATTCTTTTGTGTAACAAACTTCTAATGTTAAATGCATGTAACCTCTACACACTAATGAACTATTACATTATCATGTATTGTCATCAGGTGACATGGCTTCTATAAAGAACATTTTAGTATAATGTTTTTATTACATTTACATAGAAGTTATATTTTCTTAGTGTTTCTGAATATCAATCAATTCTTCTTTCTCATAAACATTTTGCGTGTATAAAAGGATGGATCTCCTACGAATATGATGTGCATTGAGTTGGTTGCCAATCGTTTCCTGCGCAAGGTATTTACTTCAACTAATATTCTTATGAGAAACTAGCATGTCTGGCGGAATACTTACTAATTACATTTGACTTCTCTACTGCTTTAACTTGGCACTACTATGTCATGTATGATGGCCGCATGTTGAAATTCTTGTGCAGTTTCAACAAGGGACTAAGGATCATTTGATAGCTCATAGACAAAAATCATGACTTTTTAACTTTTTCATTTACCAACTTGACACTATTATCACTCATAGTTTATATGGTTTTGGTAAGCTATATACATTTGTTTACAGTGCTGTAAATTGGCTCGTCACTGAAATCAAACTGTTTTATTGCCCTTTGTTTACTTGAGTGCGCGCACTTGTTTACAATTCTGTAAATTGGCTCGTGCCACTGAAATCAAACTATTTTATTGTCCTTCGTTTACTTTTCAGTACTCAATGTCAAATTATTATTTTACTTTTCCCCTCCTCCTCACTTCATTTCCCAATATTGGTACACAGTCCTAGTCCAGGTTAGTGTTGGAAGCCACTATTTTTCAGTTGCATTGGAACTGTATGATGTGAATTGAGGAAGAAAGTAGATGAATATCATTTCTAAGAGCATTGTTGCATTGTTGTACATGTGGCAAGCAAAAGGAGGGAGGGAGAGAGAAGCATCTCCCATGGGGCTGTGGATTGCACTAATTGTTGGTCATATGTACAAGAGAGAGGATATAGAGAAAGAAAGAAATTAAAATTATAAAAAATTATATGGACACAGTCTTCAATGAAGGTGAGTTGTAAAAATTAGAGTGGAGCATGTAAGCATTCTGGGATGATGTGGTATACTTTTTAGTGCAATCCACAGCCCTATTGGAGATTCTCTCAGCTCATAATCATCGATGCCCTTTTATCTAGTTAGTTCCCATCTTTAAGGCTATTCTTCTCTGGCCAAGAACAAACCTGAGTTTTCTAATGGAGAAGTATCTTAAAGTGCCTTTTAAAGAGTGGTGTAGAGCAGAGAAAAGCCAGCATAGGAAAAAGGATTGTGATTTAGGCTCAGAATCAAGGCCCCTCACAAAATGCAAGCTCTTCATTAATTATGTTTCATATTCTGTATATTGCTGCGTAATATCAAAACTCACCGTGTATTCATTTTGAGTCGATTATCTTTTGGTTGCTACTTACGGACGACGTTTACAGATGGTTCGAGTTCTTGTTGCAACCGCAGTAAGGGAAGCTGCTGCCGGTGCAGAAGAGGATGCACTGCTAAAGTTGATGGATGCCACATGTAGACGTGCTACTGCTCCGCCTGCACCTCCTGATGGCCTTTGCCTTGTTGATGTAGGATATACAGAATTTGATAAGAAGACTTGCCTTATTCCTTGAGGTTATGTCCTTGGTCCATTGACTTTGATTGTTGTGGCATTGATAGAAACTGAATCTCCAAATACATGATGAATTAGCAGGATCAATCATATTTCTATATTTTTGTATTAACATTTATTTTCATTTAATCCTATCCAACATTTGAGGTAAAACAATACCCGAATTAGACTGGTATAAAAATTCATTGAATCTTCTTTTGATTCAAATAGTACGGGATTAAAATAATGGTCAACCGGATTAATATAGTATGCTCATGAGTCATGACGTTTTTTAAACTGAATTATTCAATGTGATGAATAATAGAGAAAGTTAGTTAATTTGAAATATGAAAATTTACTTAACTAAAATGAAAAATTTTCTTATGTTGGTAGTAATGCAAGAGTTTATCAAAAAATAAGTGATTTAAATATATTTGTAGATAAAAAGTATACTTATAAACAAATTTAGTTATGAGTAAATGAGTAACAAATAGCTTTTCTGTTAACTAAAATGCTTATTTTAATGCAGAGGTAATAATTAATTTTCAAACAAGTAATTAAGAGAAATTGAATTTGTAGAAAAAGAAATCTAAAAAGTAACTGTAAACTTAAAATAAAAATATTTTTTATGGTTGCCAAAAATTCCCCAAAAAAGGATATATTTACATTATAAGACTGTAGTCCAAATATTTCAAAGCTAAGTGGATGGCCTAGCGCAGAGATCTCGCTCGTGGATGCATGTTTCCACATCCCATGCACCAGAAGAGGGGACATGCCAATTTGACTTTACCTTTTACCATCTGTCAATTCCTTGCAATATCCCTCTTCTAGGTTACCTCTCGTCTCCTTTTCTCCAATCCCACAAAATTTTAATTTCAGCCTCTTGCATTTCTCTGCCCCAATTTATCCAGTCTCTTCCATAGGAGCCTCTCAAGGGGAGCGCACCCGCAAGTGTGCGCACCACCATCATCCCGATCATAACGTCCGCTCTATGTTATTATGATGGCTAATCATTCCACCATTTTGTGGGGGCATTCCCGTTTGATGGTTCTACTTTTTATCGCTATCTTGAATTTTGTCATGTCTTCCTGTAAATCGGATGCCGAGATCTTGCTCAAATTAAAGGAGTCCATTACAGATAACGGTGCATTGTCTAGTTGGAATGATTCAAAACCTCCATGCAATGGTGGTGATATTGAGAATTGGGTTGGAATTTTATGTGGAAATGGGACTGTATGGGGAGTGAAGCTGGACAATATGGGGTTGGGGGGTGTGATTGATGTAGATGTCCTCAAGGAATTGAAAAATTTGAGGACTTTAAGCTTGATGAACAACAAATTTGATGGCTCGTTGCCAAATATAACTCAACTTGTTGATCTGAAATCCATTTATTTTTCCGGCAATCAGTTTTCCGGCGTGATCCCAATTTACATTTTCGACGGGATGTTATCGCTCAAGAAAATTCATTTGGCTCGAAATAAGTTTTCCGGTGAGATTCCTCAATCATTGATCACATTGCCTAGGTTGAGTGAGTTGATGCTTCAGGATAATGAGTTTGATGGAGAAATACCTCAGTTTCAGAATGGAATGTTGAAATTGTTCAATGTATCCGACAATGAATTGACCGGTGAAATCCCTCGTAGCCTTAGACATATGAATGTTTCATCATTTTCAGGTACTTATGATATTTTGGTTTTTTAATATTTCAGATCAATAACTGTCCAAAGCGTTACATCTTAGACTACAGACGGGACGCGAAGAACAGTTTGAGAGGCAATTTTTGTTATAAATTTGCCAAGTATACCTCACTTCCTTTCCATCCCTCCTAAACAGGTAACAAAGACCTATGCGGAGCGCCACTCGAATCATGTGCTCCGGCAAAGCTTTCCATCGGATCAATAATAATTGTCGCGATACTCATGGCTTTGGCAGTAGCGGCACTCATTGCAGTCGTCGTCATTCTCTCCCAGAGGAAGCAAACGCCAGAGCAAGAACAAGCAACAGTATCCTCTCCCGGCCACCGGAGAGCTTTCTTAACCGGTATAGACAAAATGGAACAAGGGACAGCATTGCCAGAGAAAAGTACAAATGGCAAGAAGGGTGTTAACAAAATAAAGCTCACATTTCTTCAGGATGGCAGGGAGAAATTCAATATGGGGGATCTGTTAAAAGCCCCGGCGCAGATACTGGGCAGCGGCATATTCGGGTCGACATACAAGGCTGCGCTGAACACTGGACAGGCAATGGTCGTGAAAAGATTCAGGCTTATGAATAATGTTGAGAATGAAGAGTTTCATGAACATATGAGAAGATTAGGGAGGTTGAATCACCAGAATGTGCTTCCTATTGTGGCTTTTTACTGCAGGAAAGAGGAGAAACTATTGGTTTATGATTATATGGAGAATATCAGCCTTGCTGTTCATCTCCATGGTAATTTAACACTCATAATGTGTATATCCACATACATCACTGCATTTTATAGACTCGTTTGGGAAATCGAAACTCTTGGAAAATGTATTTCTATGTTTTGTGTCTTGTTGCAGTTTAGTCGATACTAATTTAGTCTTGTTCATTCCATAGGTTACGAACAGAAGAATAATAATGATGTGTTCTTGCAGGTAACCCAACTCGTGGGCGTCCATGTCCGGATTGGCCAACCCGTTTAAATATTATCAAAGGAGTAGCCAAAGGTCTTTCATACCTCTACAATGAGCTCCCAAGCCTAATGGCACCACACGGCCACCTTAAATCCTCAAACGTTCTTCTCGACAGATCCTACAACCCCATGCTCGCAGACTATGGATTGATTCCAGTCGTCAATCAAGACCGTGCACAGGAGCACATGATTGCATACAAGTCGCCTGAGTACAAGAACAACGGCCGGATCACCAAGAAAACCGATGTGTGGAGCCTTGGGATGTTGATTCTAGAGACCATGACCGGTAGATTTCCATCGAGTTTCTTCCAACAAGGTAGCAAAGGAAACGAAACGGATTTGGTAAGCTGGGTTGAATCCATGGTTAAAGAAGGGAATGCCGATGCTGATCAGGTGTTCGATAAGAATCTGGGCCGAAAGGATAAGACTAAAGGGGAAATGACGAAACTTTTGCAGATAGGATTGAATTGTTGTGAAGAAGAAGTGGATAAGAGGTGGGATTTGAAAGAGGCAGTTGAAAGGATTGAGCAAGTGAAGGAGAAGGACAATGATCAAGAATATAATTCAAGAGGATTGTCTAAATGATTGATTGATTGTAAAAATAGGATATTTTTGTAATTCAAGTCTACATTTCTTTTTTTCTTTTTGGGTTATGGGATATGAAAGGCAACGTAGTTTATAACAAATGCAACACACATACACATGTTTTCTGTATCAAAACTGGGATGTCTTTTGTGCATTACGTGTGAATTAGTAATGAAAAAGAACCCTAGATCATGTGATTTATCAAAAGGATAATACGTCGGAAATGTGATTGCGAATGAACACTATGTTTGATACACATAAACGTGGATCAAATATTTAAAAGAACTCTAGACTCAAGGATGAATTTTCCGAGTTAAACACGAGCCATACGTAATGCAATACAAGGTAAGAACTAACAAAAGCAACTAAAAAAAAAAAAAAACTATTAAAGAAAGTAAAACCTAAACAAAGCAAATGATGGCTGCATAGTGTATCTTTGAACATGGAACAACTTGAGTATAACATATGGCTATCGTACTTACATGTGCAAGTATCTACGAACATCTATCATGTCACGAGAAAATGTTAATAGGATAAAATGCCACACGGTTGATTGTATTTCAAGGCGCAATTATCAATAATGAAGTAAGAAATATTCTGAATTACTACCAGTTGCAGTTGCAAGGGAAGGGGAAACCCACTCCGAAGATCCTATCCAGCCTTGTCCTAAATCTCTTCCTCTAGCTCTCTCACGCCTGCAATAATGGCAGGAATGTCCGTGCAGACTAAGCCAGATAAGCTTTCCTCAGTTGGCACAAAGTAGATTTTACTCTAGTAAAATCGAGGATATCTCTCTCTGAGCACCGATGTTTGCAAGTATCTTGATCTTCTACCAAGTTAAGTTTTCAATTTTAAAATGGAAGTTGCCAGAATCTGGAAGTGCTTTCATGGGAACTTTATTAATACTTGATATTCCGTCTTAAAAGGTTTGTCCATTAACATGCGTAGCTCGTTTGAATATATTAATCTTGAAATTCGTGTGCTTATTTTCTTAAGTCTTAATCGGATTGAATTGCTTGTTAGAACTTCATGGACTTGATACCATGTTAAGATTTAAGGTTGAAAGTTACTAGTTTAACCCTAAAATCACCCAATTGGTGAATAACGCGAAATTAAATTTATCAATTAAAAACAAAAAATCACTTTTTGATTATTCTAGATGTTTAATCAACCAAGTCAAATTATCATATGTTGAATTGACATAATAATAATTAGAGCAATAAATAACACAAGATTTGATGACGGAGAAAACCCTTAATTGGGTAAAAACTCTGGGACCAAGCCAGTAGTTTTCACTATAGACTATAAGAACTTACAGTATGATCTAGCCTAGAAAACCCACTAAACTTGCTGATTTAATTCCTGCAATCTCCAAAACCCGCTGGAACGTACTTCACTTACACCCGCTCCTAATCTTCTGAAATTGTCCATCTCCTGTGGAACACCAAGAACGCCTCATTCTTATATTCTTCCGTGCTTCTGGTCTAATTTCACTCAATCTTCAGCAATCTTTGAAAGCTATTGAAAAAATACATTCCTAACAATATGTAGGAAGAGAATGTTTTGGATTACAAGAATTCGACGTTTTTTCCAAATTTGTGGTTGATTAATCTCAAGAATCAAAATGTTAACCTCAATATTTAGATGTTTCTTAGATCTTGAAATAATGAAATAAGGATGTAAAACAATGATCAAATAAAAAAAAAATCGTAATGACCATTGCATAATTATAATAGGAGGTGTTTAGATAATATATGATAGATAACTCTTGAAAAACGCAAATGAGGGTTTCTCGAAAAACACCATTGCTCGAACGCCGGGCTAGCGACATGAGGCGAGAGGTGGTCACTCGAGCGAGAGCCAGAGCAACAGGCGGGCGACAATAATTTTGCTTTGGACGCTCGAGCATTAGCTAGGCGATATGCTATAATCCGACGACTCTTTCTTCTTGTTTCATACTCGAATCCAAAAACTACTAATTCATCTATATAACCCTCCAAAAAACTCCTTGACTTTTACAACAATCATTTTGTAACAATAAAATTCCTTTTGTAACAATCCCATTCTTTTACAATAATCATTTTATCTAAATAATTGACAATACAACTAAAAACATAACAATCTCCCCCTTTGGCATTTTATGACAAAACTATACAATACAAGTCAAAGATATAAAAATAAAAAACTAATCTACCCAAACTCACGCTGAATGTTTGTCTCTTGCATTTCTTGAAACTAGTTTCCTAAAATCAATAACTCAAAATAAACTAAAAATTTAAATGCATCTCATCATCTCTTCCCCTTTTTATTATAAATGACGAAGGTAACAACAATATATGATAACTCAAAGATGCAATTGATAGCATGCACAAGCATAATTAATGATCAGTAAACTTTCTCACATACTCAGTTCAAATCTAAATGGAGTAAATTGTATAAGTGATTCATGTGTGTTAAGTGCCACTAATTCCTTGTGACCAAGACTCCAAACTTTAGATTTGCGAGAAATGACATGCTAAATATCAGTGTTAAATAAGTTTATTCCCTTACTATTGAAAGTCAAACCAATAATGCATATTAGGACCTATAAATAAAGCTTATTTTTCATGTATATTATTATTTTCTCCTCCTTTCTTTAAGCATATATACATTTTCACACAATTTATATTTTTCTTTGTAAACTCATCATTTTCCTCTTCAATTTTTTACATCTTATGTGCAGACTTTTCTCCATTAAGCGACTAAGATGACCCATGTAAAGAGTTTTGTGCCGATGACTCTAAGTCAATTGACCATATGGCATCAGGTTATGAGAAACCCCTCGAACTTAATTACTCGAGTCAAATAGATTTCGAAGAAGAGTATAAGATGAAATATTTTTATTTTATTTAAGGGGATATACTAGAATTTATGTCTACTAAATTAAGGTCAATCAATATTCAAGGTCACCTTACCAATAGACGACGACCATCACAAATCTTACACACACGGTCAATACTTACTCACAAGATCATAGTATGTGCAGTGCAGATAGTACATGAAGAAGCTTATATTAAGTACTCCACATCAACCTAAACAAAGTAATGGAAAATATGTTACAACAAATTAATTAAACTCATACTTGGTCACAACACACATGTTCAAGCAAATCATATGTGATGCTGTAGTAAAGAATTTCTCCCCATTTCTTTATTTTTCAATTTTCAATTTTTTTATTATAAAAAAATCAAACTACCTTAAAGGTTAAATAAAAAAAAAAAAATACATTCAATAATGAATGAATAACAATCAATAAGTATAAGCATGCATCAAAAGTACCTAATCAATTAGGTCAATAAACGCTCTTACCTTTAGGAGCACCGTGATCAATTTCTAATTTTTTTAGATCACTATTTTCATCCAAAATTGACTAGTGGAAGACTTATCCCGAGTCAATTATGTCATAAACTTGATCAAATGACCAACTTGATTAGTAAGGAAGTCAATTTGACTATCAATTGAGCCGGACTCGTCATCAATGAGAGTTGCATTCATAGCTTTACCTTGATTTCTCTTGCCATTAGAGCATTCACTTCTATAGTGACCAAAACCTTGATACTTATTATATCTCACGGATTTAGATCTCTATTTAGATTCACTAGAATCACATATATGTCTCTCTTTAGTCTTTTCCTTACTTCTAAACATTTTTTTGAAAATTCTTAACAAAGTAGGCTATTTCCTCATCATTAAGTAATTCCGAATCAGATGAATCAAACTCTTCTTCCCTAATAGTGTTCAAGGCTATAGACTTGTTTTTCTTAGATTGAAATATAGTGAGTTCAAAAGTTTGAAGAAATCCAACCAATTCTTTAATCTTAACAGCATTTAGATCATTGCTCTCCTTGATAGTCATAACCTTAGTTCTAAATCTTTCAGGTAATGATCTCAAGATTTTTCTGACAATTTTAAACTCAAGTTTTCTCTCACCAAGGTTAAAACTAGAATTAACTTTGTCATTCAAACTCGCATAGAAAACATCGAATGTCTCATCATTCCTCATCCTAATTTTTTTAAATCTAGTGATCAACATCTGTAATTTCGAATTTTTAACTGCTCGAGTTCCCTCATGTGTGGTCTGTAAAATATCTCAAACATCTTTAACAACCTCACACATAAACATACGCCTAAATTCTTTAGATGATACTGCCATAAATGGAGCATGAAAACCTTTACTATTCCAATTATACTCATCTAAATCTTTCTTAGAGCAAGTTGAAATATCAGTAGAGGTAACTACACCTGCAATATGGTAGATTGGGCGGTCCAACCGTTCAATACGCTCAACCATATACGTTCATTCATCGATACCATCAAAATATGGCGGGACAGATAATGATGAACTACTCATCTAGAAAACTAGGGTTATAAATCAAATTTGGGCTCTAATGCCACTTCAAAATTACTAGTGTAAACTTAAAATCACCTAATAGATGAATAATACGGAATTCAATTTATCAATTAAAAGCAACAATTCACTTTTTAATTGTTTTAGATGTTTAGTCAATCAAATTAAGTTATTCTATGTTGAATTACCACAATAATAATTAGAGCAATAAATAATACAAAATTTGATTACGGAAAAAATCCTTAACTGGGTAAAAACTCCGGTTTAGAAAATCATTAGACTCGCTGATTTAATTTCTACAATCTTCAAAACCCACCGGAACATGCTTCACTCACACATGCTTCCGATCTTTTTGAATTGTCTATCTCATGTGGAATACCAAGAATGCTTCGTTCTTGTACTACTATGCTTCTGGTCCAACCTCTCTCAATCTTCAGTAACCTTTGAAAGATATTAAGAAAGTACATTCCTAATGATATCTAGGAAGTTGGTGTTTTGGATTATAAAAATTCGATGTTTTTCCCAAACTTGTGGTTGATTGATCTCAAGAATCAAAATGTTAATATCAATATTTGGATGTGCTCTTGGATCTTGGAATAATGATATAAGAATGTAAAACAATGATCAACCACACCCAAAAACGTAATGACCATTGGTTAATTGTAGCCACAAATGATAAAGAATATGGAGGGTGCAATTAATTAAACTCAAGCACATAGGAAAAGAGAAATCAAAGAAGGGCTGCATCAAACTCTCTGCAATTCAACATGGCTGGAATGAAGGAAGGAGACCACATTATATAGGTTAGTATAGGTAAAGGGAACCACAAGTTTAGGCCAAGAAAATTGATAGATGTGTGACAAACAAGACCAAGATAGAACATGAAATGGGAGAACACAAATGGATCATCAATAAATGAATTGGGTTATGAGCAACCTTCATTAATTAAGTTGCTTTTAATTACCTAAGTTGTTTTTGAATCAAGCTAATAACTTTGGTGTTGATATATTTAATCCAATATGTTTTAACATCATCACTCGAGATTTATTGGACATCAAAACCAAGCAATTCTCCACCTTGATATCTAATGAACCGAAAGCAAACAACACCAAGTTTATACTTGTCTAGCTAAGGTAACAAAATAAAATTGAAATCACAGATCTTAACTCGTGTCTCAGACTTAAAACACATAACATACATGCTCCATGTACTCACTAATTGTGAACGTCGAGAAACCCAAGTACAAACAGATAATCAAAATAATCAATCAAGAGCATATAAAATATGGGATGAAGATGCGACATAGAATAATACATAGATTTTTTCAAACATGTTCAACATGCAAAGGGCATCAGACTAACACCAAGTTAATAAAGCAAAATGGCCAACATATACAACCAATGCATAAATGACCCACGAAAAGGTCTCACCACAACTATCCTACCCTATTCCATCTAACTCATATCTTGAGAACACATATATCCTCTTATAGCATATCATACTCACCCTACTGGTCACTCATCATGTCTAAAAGAAGGCTCGCCTAAAAGTCACGCATCATTTTCCATATCCAAGCTAGCTAGCTGTCAATAAAGAGCACATAATCAAGTGAATAAAGCGTGAATGATAATCAGATCAACAAGGTAGCTAATAAAGATCTGCCATTTGTCATTCTCCCAAAATGACCGAGCTACCCCATCACTTGAAGGGAAGAAGAAACAATGCAATTCATATTTATTCCTCTCAAATAGTTATTTTACTTTTTGCTTCTGGTTGAGCATTCAAATTAGTGAGTTTAGAAAGTGAAAAGTGTAGCTATGAGAGTAGGATTATTGATCCGATTTGTATAATCAACACCACTTGTATACTTAAATTTATATTATGTTGAACAAATTATGTATATAACTTGTCACTTTATATTTTTATTATTTACTTTGAGCAAATTAGCTATAACCAATTATAGAATTTTTCATCTTTTCCTTTACAAAGGTTTTTAGTTAAATCAACCCCATTTGATATATTGCTAAAAGAGAGACAAAGAAGTATATATAGTCCGTTTGAGCTCCATTTATTTTTCCAAAATGTATTTTGAAATAATATTTTGATGGAGAATGTATTGTTAAATAATAAAGAAATTTTTTAAATTTGTATGTAATATATTACTGAAGAATGTGTGATTGAAAATAAAAGAGAAAAATATATTTTAAATATAATAAAGACCAAACACGGACATAATATTTAAATAAAAAAGTAGTCTTAAATGTATATAATAAAAGGGTTTTTTAGTTAAATCAACCTCAATTGAAGTAATGTATAGCTTGACGTGATATATGATAAGTGAACCAACTGTTTTGATCACAAGCTGACAAATAGAAAAATAGTCCTAAATGGATAAATAACATCGAAAACGAGATTATATATACATGGAAATTGAGTTAACAACTTTTGGTCCACTTAACAATTATCATGTTATTATACATTATTTTTATTAATCAAGTGATACAATGATGAAACCAATATATACTTTAATGACTAAGTAAGACAAAATAAATAAATAAATAAAGACTTTAATTTTTGAATTTATGCACTAATTTTCGTAAATATCGATAAATTAACTCCCATTTTTATTATATATATATATTTTTTTATTTTATTTATTTATTTATTTTTTTTTATTTTTTGAGAAACCTTCTATTTATCATTTTCGAAAGGCCTTTCAAAAAATTCCCGCTTTCTTCCAACTGCGAACTTGTGCAAGAGATCCCATTAAAAATGGATCATTTCTCCTCGGCGGCGATTGCCCGTCAAACTTGGGAACTGGAAAACAACATAGTCACCACCACTGCCGCCGCCGACAACTCCGCTGCATCGGACGCAAATATTCTACAACGACGAGGTGGCGTAAGCTAAGTTCCAGCAAGAAAAGTCGTGGGCCCACGATCCACACTATTTAAACGCGTGAAGGTCTCTGCACTAGCCCTCCTCAAGATGATCGTCCATGCCCGCTCTAGCGGCAACATTGAGGTAATGGGACTCATGCTACCGATGGCGATACTGTTATTATTAAGGACTCAATAGCTGACTGAACGGAGATCTGGGAGTGAATGGCTTGAGAGATGAGAATAGGTACTACAAAGCTATTGGAGCAGCCTCCTGTGAAAGGTTCAGTAAAGGCGAGAGGAAGGACGATGGTTTTGCCGATTTCAGCCTGTGTAGGGAGTCGAGGCCCGCCGGTTTGCACCACCGTGTCCGGTAGAAGTCATGACGGTCGTGGTGGAGTTTTGGGAGAAGATGACTGGGTTTTTAAACACTAGCACGATTGAACAATTTCACGTAAATGACTTAAGGGAGGAAAGGGTGTTTAGGTATCATAAATTTGAAGTAAAAATATTAATTTTTTGGTCATTTAGGTTAAAATAATAAATTATGTGATTAAATAGGCTACTTGATTTTGACCTAATTTTCACTTTTTAAATCTCCAAAAATAACACGTTGATAAAAGGAAACAGCAAATGAGTATTTCAAAATAGTTAGATGACCTAATTGCTGTTTACTAAATTTTTGGAGGACTCATTTGCTATGAAAATATAGCTTATTAATTGTTGGAGGACTCTTTTTCTATTTTCTTATAGATAGAGGACTGATTTGATATTACACCATTTGGTTTGATGTCCAAATCACATTTTTCTAACATTACGAGGACTATTTTGCTGTTTCCTTAAACATGGAGGATTGATTTGCTTTTTAAAATTAGTTGGATGACCAAATTGTTGTTAACAAATAGTAAGATGGCTGCATTGATGTTTTAAATTAGTTTGATGACCAAATCACAGTTTTCTAATAGCTGGAGGACTATTTTACTGTTTCTTATAGTTGGAAAACTGATTTACAGTTAAAAGTCGTTTACATGACCAAATTGATTGTTTCAAATAACTTACGGACGAATTTGTTTTTAAACTATAGTTAGATGACCGAATTGAAGTTTAATAAAAGTTGAAGGATTTAATTGCTTTTAGCTCATAGTTGGATGGCCCAACTGAAGTTTCCTTAAAAATTAAGGATGAAATTAACGTTAAATAATAGTTGAATGACTAAATTTCTCTTTCCTAAAAGTTGGAGGATTGTATTGCTTTTAAACTATAGTTAGATGACCCAATTGAAGTTCTCTTAAAGTTGAAGGATGAATAAAGTTACCTAAAAGATGAATGATCAAATTGTTTTAAACTATAGGTGGACTACCCAATTGAAGTTGAACGAACCTTCAATGATAAAATTGCTTATAAACTATAGTTGTTTGCCCAAATGAAGCTGACGCAAATTGCTCTTAGAATATAGTTGATGAGCCAATTGAACTTGTCAGAAAGTTGAAGGATCAAATTGTTTCAAACTATAATTGGATTTACCCCAATTGAATTTGACCAAAACATGAAGTATCAAATTGCTTATAAACTTTAGTTGGATTACCCAATTGAAGTTGACCGAAATTCGAAGGATCAAATTGCTTTTGGACTATAGTTAGATGACCCAATTTAAGTTGAAAAAACTTGAAGGATCAAATCGATTATAAACTATAGTGAAAGGATTGAAGTTGAACAAAACTTGAAGGATGACCCAATTAAATTGTCCTAAAGTGAAAGGATTGAATTGCTATTAAAACAAATTAAAGGATGAAATTGGTTTAAACAAATAGATGTATGGCCAAATTTATCCTTCAACTTTTCGGAAGCCAATTATAGTTTAAAAGCAATTTAATCCTTTGACTTTCGGACAACTCAATGGGGGTCTTCCAACTATAGTTTAAATGCAATTTCATCCTTCATCTTTTAGCACACTTGAATCCCGTCATCCAACTATAGTTTGAGAGCAAATCCATCCTTTGGATTTCAGTAAACTTCAATTTGGTCATTTAACTATAGTCTAAATTCAATTTCATCCTTCATCTTTATAAAAAATCAATTCAGTCATCTAGCTATTGTTTAAACTCAAATTCATCCTTCAACTTTAAGAAAACTTCAATTGGGTCATCCAAATATATTTTAAATGGAAATTAATTCTTCAGATTTTTGGAAAGCAAGTTTTAGTCATTCAACTATTAATTAACGTTAATCCTTGGACTTTAATGAAACTTCATTTGGGCTAAATCCAACTATAATTTAAAATAAATTTGTCCTTCATCTTATCTGAGACTTCAATTGGTCATCCAACTATAGTCTTAATGCAATTTTATATTTCATCTTTTAGGAAACTTCAATTCCGTTTTCCAACTATCGTTTGAAATCAATTTCATCCTTCAACTTTTAGCAAACTGCAATTGGCTCATCCAACTATAATTTAAAAGCAATTCAGTTCTTAACTTTTAAAGAAGAGAAATTTAGTCATTCAACTATTGTTTAACGTTAGTTTCATTCTTGAACTTTGAGGTAACTTCAAATGGGTCATCCAATCTTTTAGGAAACTTCAATACGATCATCAAACTATAGTTTTAGTGCAATTTGGTCCTTGAAATTTTGGGAAATACGAATTTCGTCATTCAACTATTTCAAAATCGGATTTAGTCATGCAAATATTTATTAATTAAATTTCATTCTTCAACTTTTATGAAAATAAGTCTATGACGGAATTTTTATTTGGTCATCAAATTATAGTTGAACTTCTATTTCGTCCTTCAACTTTTAGAAAATAAGTCTTCAAATTATTAGAAAACTTTTCTTTGGTTATCAAACTAATGTAGAGCATAAATCCAACCCTCCAAATATTGGTTAAGATCAATTTGGTCACACAAAACTAACATGAAACAGTAAATCAGTCCTCCATCTATTAGAAAAATCAATTTGGTCATCTAGCTATACTAAAACAGTAATTTGGTGATCTGGTCCTCCACCTTCAAAATATTGCTTTTAAAGTCTAACCTATTAACAAAGTTTTGGTCATCCAACTATAAAATCAATTTGGTGATCTGGTCCTCCAACTATTGTAAAGAGTAATTTTTGTCATCCGACTATAGAAAAACATCAAATTAGCCCTCCACCTATTACAAAATGTTGATTAGATCCCTTCTTTTTTTCCTAAAATCAAAAGATGTACTTTCAACTGCGAATTTGTGCAGAAGATCCCATTAAAAATGGATCCCTTCTCCTCGGCGGCGATTGCCCGTCAAACTTCCGCCACCGAGGTTTTTTATTTCTTTTGCATTTAAATCCATATTTATGCATTCTGCTAAGAGGTCACTTTAGAGAGAGGACTCTGAAAACTAATAATGGATCTAGTCTTGATGGTTTAACATTTCGTTACCGTCAATGCTTTCAAAATCAATGTTCAATACATTATTAACTTCTTATTGTGGGATTTTCTGGACTATAATTTTATCCATATCTTAAATATTAATATTGAAATGTCCAGTAGTTAGTTAGTGTTCTAAAATTTCTTTAGGGAGAAAATTTGAATGCATTATATAATTTATTTGAAGTTTGTTCATATTTTAATATCCAAGTAGTTTATGAGTTAAAAAATTTAACCACTTCATGGTATACATCTCTCAAGTCTTTTATGATATATGTTCATTGTTTTAAAGGACAAGTTACAACTGGTTTGCAACTTCTCTATGGGTACTGAAATTTAGTTTTAAATGTAAAACAATGTTTGTTTGAAGAAAAATTATTGATATTTCCCTTTTTGTATATTAAAAGATTTACTCTTTTCTTCTATAATTTTATGAGATTATTATCAGTTAGATGGTCTACAGGATTCTTTTCTTGTCTACTTTGACGTTAAACAATTTTTTCTTAAAGAAAAGTGAGAACAGTTAAGCAACTGTATTATGAAGGACAATCTAGAAGGAGGATGAACTGGGAAAGTTGAAGACAGTTCAAAATTGCCGAGTTCTTTACTCTCTAGATGGTGTTACCAGATGAAGAGGTCATCTGGCATCAATTATTACTTTGTATACTCAGATTTTGGTGTTTTTTTTCTAATAATCTCTTAGTAGCCCTCTCTCTTCATTTTCTTTTACTGGTGAGCTATCTGGTGGTGAAATTTAGTAGCACAACATCAAGTCATTGGTTTGCCTTTTCCCCCCTGAAAGTGGACATCAAATCGTTTGTCCGCATCACACTTATTACCAATTAAATTCTCTTATGTCTAAAATTTTATTCATCTCTCTCTTGGTTTTGTTGTCATTAGTGTTTTTATTATTTTTGAGGTTATTGTCTCACTTTGAATTTTGTGTCTTAAGGCAGGTCGACTGGAGAATGCTGTCGGGTGGTACCATTCCCATCCTGATTATGGATGTTGGCTTTCTGGCATTGATGTCTCCACACAAATTCTTAACCAGCAATTTCAGGAGCCCTTCCTAGCAGTTGTTATTGATCCAACCAGGACAGTTTCAACTGGTAAAGTTGATATTGGTGCTTACAGGACATATGCAGAAGGATACATGCCTCCAGATGAGCCTGTCTCTGAGTATAAGACAATTCCCCGAACAAAATTGAAGACTTCGGTGTGCATTGTTAGCAGGTGATGACTTGTGACAAATGTATGGTTCTCAAACTCTTTTTGCTTTCTTAGTATAATCTCATTATGTCTTGCAGTATTAAGCATTGGACATTATATATTTCAAGTAATCTCTTGATAGTGAACTCTTGGATCTTCTGTGAAATAATTATTGGGTGAACACCATTTCTTCTTCTCCTTTGCTTGGTAATGGGGACTATGGTGCTGGTTAAATCTCAGATTTAGGTAATTTTCTTGCTAATATTGCGGGTTTATTTGTTTGTTTCCACCATCAATTGTTTTGACAACAAGCCTGTCATGTTAGCATTGCTATAATGGTTTTTCTTCAAAAATTGCTATAGTTGATGGCTATTGTCGAGTAAATTCTGTTATGTTAATTAATGCCTCTGATGTTATGCAGCTGAAAAACTGGAGCATGCTGAAAATCAATTGGCTCATTCGTGCTTTGGACCCTTGATAATAAATCATTCTTAGAGAGAATTCTATTGGAGGATGAAGAGCGGGTTAAATTGACATTATGAAGTGTTTCCTCATTTTGTTTTGGGGTTTGCTAGTTCTTCCAGCAGTGAAATCATGCTACCTCTCTTCCCACATAACGGTGACTGGTTTATATCTGTGAGCTAGTTGTTTAACATAATTCAAGATAATTTAGAATCAATAGGAAAAACTAGTGATTACAAGTAGCTGTCTTCGATGTTACAAGAGCAGTTGCATGTGAAATATTTATGATTTTAGAATCAAAGAAATAATTGCAACGTGTAGTCATTATTATCATTACAAGATAAGTCACATGCAATTTGTAAATTTTACAGTAATGGCAATTCTTTTATATTGTATGAACCATATCGCGGGATATTCAGCCTCGCAAAATTTGTAAAACTGTGATCTTTTGGCCCTATATTTATTAGTGTTTTTATTGGATTCTCGACTGAGCAAATTTGATATCTTCCTAAGAGAAAATTATCTAAAACCCTTCTTTTCAAGATTAC
>CAIGRP010057850.1:0-21984 GCA_903798385.1 Fraxinus cuspidata | reverse complement strand
AAATTTACTAGAAAGTTAAAGAGCATTTCAAATCTCGAGCACTTGCCACTATGTTAAACCACTGCCATGCCTTGAATTAGCCTGTAAATTTAGTAGGGATGAGTACCACAAATAATACTCAATAGGAAACACTTAAGTAAATGATAAAAAAATATGTTTTCTAGAAATACAAATTTTGATTATTTGTGTCACCGTCAATTGCAAAACAAATGAGTGATCAGGCAGTCCGCTTACTCTTAGATTTTGATAGCCCATTTCAAGTAACAAAAGTCATCTATTCATCTTTTATTTGAACCACCAAATAGTGCTTCCATTTTCTCATGAGCAACACAATAACACGTTTAATGCAAATCGAATACCAATAATTTTTACTTCCCTTACAAAAGTGCCGAAAACACCCTACCTTAAATGCTTGGAGTTTGAATACCCTTTTGTGTCCAATTTGTAATAAAATGCCACGTGCTCTTAGCCTCTCCTTAGAAAATTTTCAGATTCAAAGTGCCTTTGGTATATAGAAAAATGGCAAAATAAATTTATGTATAGGTATAAAAGTTTAGGAGGGAAAACATGGCTTTTGGGGGTTGTAGGAGGTTATGGTTTTAAATTGCAAATGGGTGGCGGTTGGCAGTTAATTAAATGGGAGTTATTAAGGATAATGTGAGTGGGGAGATTATTGCAAGTGGGTGGTATGTGGTGCCTTAGTGGAGGAAAACCGTGAGTGACAAGAATTCACAATAGTAGGATTGAATTTGAGGTTATTTGGTACAATATAATTGACCTATTTAATTTTTAAAATTTAAGCAATTAACATAGGCAACAATTAATAATAAGTGTTGGCACAAATAACGTAACCAAATCAAAATAAAAATTTGTCGTTTAAAAGAAATTTGATACCGTATAGATTTTTTTTTTAAAAAAAAAAAAGTGCGAAACTTTACTATTGTGACCCGAAACTTTAATTTGAATTCTTAGGAAGTGTCGTAGCGACGAAATAATATAATTTAAATTATTTTTCGATTTATAAAAGAAAATTTCTTTTAAAACGAAACACAAAATTTTTATTTTTTTCTCGGTTGCTACAACTATACTAACAATCCCAACTCTTTTAACTTTAATTAGGATTCAACAATTCATATTTTGACTTTGATTACAACTCGATAAACTCTTAATACAATTCAACTAGAACTCAATTTTGATGAAGGAAATTGTCAATTACAAATTTAAAAATTGCCAACTATAATTTGGACTTAACAATCTTGGTTGCTGGCCCAATCAATGTCTGAGTAGGCAAGTAAAGGTAATTTGGAAGAGCAATGAATCAGTAACCCACGAGACTGTATTTTAAGATGGTGAAGTAATCGCTCAGCTGTTGTCCAATGCATCTGAGATGGATTTTGCATGTATTATGCTAATCAGTTCACAGTGTAAGCAATATCTGGCCATGTAAGAAACAAATATTGCATTTCTCCAATGAGGATGCAGTATTGAGTAGCATTGGCAGCACCTGAACCATCTTGGAGAACAAGCTAAGTTGAGGTGCTAATTAGTGTGACTGTTAATTCGGTACCCTACATTTTGAACATTTCCAAAAGCTCACGAATGTAATGATGTTTGAGACGAATAGAACGTCACTTGTAGGGGTGGCTTCAAATCCAAGGAAGAAATGACGTGCTACAATCCTTAATAGAGAAGTGATTAGCCAAGGCATCAATAGTACTTCGAATGAATGATACTGTTCCATGTAATTAACAAGTCATCTACATAAACTAAAACATAAAGAACCAGAGTGTTCTTGACGCTTAAACATGCCAGATTCTTTCTCCGTCCCTTGGCTCACAGCGGCGGACCCAGCACCCGGCGAGGGAGCGCGGCCGTTCGTGCTGGGCTCCGCCGAAATTTATAGGTGCAGATGCGTAGTTGAAGTTTTCTGAGCCATTGTGACTGTGAAGACAAGGAATTGCCAACCTGGGGAAGAAAAGATTGGGGAAGATGAGTAGTTGGGGGCTTTTTTATATTTGGGCCTTTTTTAGTTGGCCCTTTTTCTTTAAAAAACAATGGCCCGTTATTCATTAAGTGAATTCAGCTGGAACCCAATGCCCAATTGCCCTAATTTCAATTTTACGACATTTCATTATACACAACTACAGAGTCAGAAAGCCAAACGCCCAATTCAAAACCCTATATTCTACCTCCCCTCCCGAGTCCCATTGTCTCCCACTCTCACAGTCACATCTACAAGTCTGGCCTCTACAAATTGAGATTGCGGAGTTCGATCGACTTCCCAGGCTTCTTGCTGCCGTTTTGACTGCTCTGAAGGCTGATGTGAAGCGACAAGTTTCTGGATTTTATTTATTTTAATCTTTTTGTGCTGCTTTTTTCGTTATTATTTATTTTAAGGAAATTTTGTTGGGGGATTGGAATGGTCGTTTGTATGTTTTGGCCTTCTGGGTTCGGTGGAAGCTCCGATTCGTTTATTTTTGTTCCATTTTTTGTTTAGAATCTGAATGATTTTAAGGTATTTCGAATGGAAAAGCTTTGGATCGTTGCTATGCTTGTGCTTACACCAATTTTTCTATGTACCATTGAAGTTGAACTAAGAATAGAATGGTATCTTGATATGAAAACTATTGAAATGATTAATGCTGAGATGATTAATGGTTTTAATCTATTCTCTAATAATTTGGCAAAACATTATTTTATTTTTCCAAAAAGGAAAATGCTATACTTATTTGTGTAATTTTCTAGGTATGTTAACAAGTCCTGCCATTTAGTTCAAGTATTGATTAATTTGATTTATGCTTATTATATAAATGTTATGATACTGTGAAATTCGCAAGCATTGATTTGGAAATTGAATTGTATTTGATTTTTATGTTGTAGTGTATTTATATATAGATAGATTGAAGAACTTTTAATATTATTTAATTAAATATTAATAAACGATTTCACAATTACGGTCGTAACGAGTCGTTGAATGTCAACAATCAATGGTCAACGTCAATGACCGCCCTAGTTGAACTTCAGTTCTGGATCCACCAGGTGAGAGGTGCCTTTGTAGTGAGATCCTTAATGCAAAATGAAGTGGGATTAAAATTCAATTAATGTCTGATTTGTTTTACAAAAGGAGTTCTTAAGTAAAGACGAAAGAGAAGAGGAAGTTACAAAAGAATTTCTTTTGTGTGTGATCGAAACACCTGTACTATCACCAATAATATTATCATCGTGACTTGAGTAGCAGTTGGATCGGGGGCTAAGATTGTTGGTTGTAGTGCGATTGGCCTTCGGCAGAATTGGAAGTCCCATTAGTCGTTTCAATGTATAGCAATCACTTTCATTGTTGTCCCATATTTCGAAAAACTGGCACACCATGTTAAGATTTTTTAGAAAGCTACTGCATTGGTTGGATCCGCAGGGTCGATGAATACCTTGGTTAAATCCTCCAGATCCACCATAATTTCGTTTTTGACTGATAGTTTTTGTTCCCATTTTGCCTTGGTTTCACCAGGTAGCATGGTTGTTATGTATAGGAATACTCTAATACCAGTTTGTTGTGAAAAAATAAGAGATTATAACCACAATATAAAGTAAAGATCACAAGAACAATGTAATTTTGTAGAGAATGTAGATTTTATTATAATATAGAAAAAGAATACAGAGATTATGTGTTTACAATGTTTCTAATTTCTCACTGAATCATAATGAAGAGCCAACTATATATGGGGAACAATTAGGGGACGTCTAAACCCTTATAGTAGAATTGTGGATGAGGTAGAATGTCAAAAACGGAGTCCAAAACGAAAAGGGAAAGAAAAAATAGCGAAGGGGCGAAATAGGTAGGCGGTGGCGGTGCAGCGCCAACTTCTCTGCCCACTTTTCGTGGGTGGCGCCTAGACGCTGCATCCCTGCACCTTGGCACCCGTCTCTATCCAAATCGTCTTCCAAAAATGTTTTTTTTTTCATTCCAAAATCCTCTTCAAATCCAACACAAATTTCTACTCCCAATGGGTTTCCAAGCAGAACTTCAATTAGAATTCACTAAGTAAACTTGAATAAGATTTCACAATTGCATTTCAAATAGGATTCTAATTAGTGTACACTTTAATTAGAGCTCTCGGTTATCTTCAATAAAGAATTTGGATCACACTCAAATTTTAACAATCTCCACCTTGACACGAATTCTAATGCAATGAACAAAAAACTTCAAAAAATTCTCCATCTTTTGGAAAATTCCATAAACTTGAACTCTTCAATAAAAAACACAAACGAACTTCTCCATCAACAATTCAAACTGAAAATATTTTCTATCTCTGCTACCCCAACTAGGGACAAAAGTGAGCTAATGGCCACCAAATAAGACTGAAACAAGTCATGTAACATAATCACAACTGAATGCATCAAAAGAAGGGTCTTAGTTAAAATCAACACCCTTAATCGCATTCAAACCATCAACAAAATCAGCGGAATTGTAAATTCAAGGAAAGATTGGCAAAAAGTAGGTGTATTTCTAGTAATTGAATACATGACACCATCAATAATAGTAGCAAGACTGATTTACCCATATATTCAAAAATCAATTGAGATGTATTCTTGAAAAAAAGACCCAAAATTAGATCTAACGGTACAGATGCCAACTCCAATGGTGGCAGACCGTCTATTTCCCGCAATTGAATACGATGACACCAACGTTAATGGTGACAAGGCGGATTTACCCATATATTCAAAATTTAACTGAGATGTATTCTTAAAAGAAGACCCGAAACTAGATTCAAACAGTACAGAAGCCAACTCTAAATCCACATAAGTTTTTAAAATATGTTGATTACTCGAAAATTCTGTATCACCCTGCAAGATATATAAATGGGATTTTCTATATCCCATCAGTACAACACGGGCTCCTTTAATAATCTTCAAAACTCCATCTTCAAAAGTATACATGTACCCTTTTGAATCATGAGTACTTAAGGAGGTAAGATTTTTCTTCAAATCTAGAATGTGTCTCACCATATCAAGTGTTCTAACCGTCCTATCAAACGTTTTTACTCTGACTCGACCAATACCAACTTTCCGACAAGGTGTGTTATTACCGATCATCACAACATCTTTTAAAACTTCTTCATATATTGAAAACAATTCCCGATTGGGTGACATATGAAAAGTGCAAGCTGTATCCAAAATTCAAACCTCGTCATGTTTGGAGTTGTAGTCAGATATAAGTAGAAGCTTTCCATCACTGCTGGGAGTTTTTGCAATACTTGCTTCTCCTGAAGTTTCTAATTGTTGATTTGCAGTTGTACAACTTATAAAAATTGTTTACCAAGTGTCTATTTTTCTTGCAATAATTATAAAACTTGAAGTTAGATTTTGACTTGCCCCTCGAATGACCACCATGAACAATGAGACCATCTCCATTATCCCCAAATGCTTCATCTTCTCATTTGAATATAGAACACCATAGACTTCTTCGATGGTGAGAGCATTACGACTATATAGTATCGTGTCTCTAAAATGAACAATGAATACAACAAATCAATCCCAGGTCTTCTTGATCATATTTGACCTTCAAGGTCTCCAAATCAGCTACGATTTCTTTAAACATAGTTAGAAGATCCTCAAAAGATGTACCTTCTGTCATACGATGAAAATATAGACGTTTCGTATACGATTTACTAGTAAAATTCTTCGTCATGCGTAATTGCTCCAATTTAACCATAAAGCAACGGCTGACTTTTCATTCATAACGTCCCGAAAAATATTATTTGAAAAATGAATATGTATTTGAGATATGGCCTTTTGATCCCTTCATTGTTTCTCCTCCATAGTCCAAGTTGTGGGCATCTTGTCAAATCCCAACAACGTGTCATCTAAATCCATCTGAACGAGTATCGTTTGCATCTTTACATGTCACAAAGAGAATATTGTATTGCAATCTAATAGCGAAATATCATACTTCATTGTTGCCATCACAAAAAACCTAGATCTTTTCAAAAATTTCAACATCAAAAGTTTTGATACCAATTGTTATGGATTGGAATGCTATAATACTAGTTTATTGTGAGAAAATATGATATTATAACCACATCATGAAGAAAAGATCATAAGAACACAAGAACAATGTAATATTTCAGAGAATTGAGTTTTTATTATAATATGGAGAAAGAATATAAAGATTATGTGTTTACAATGTTTCTAAATTTTTACTAAATCATAATGAAGAGTCAATTATATATGGTGAACAATTAGTGGACATTCAAATCCTTATAGTAGAGTTCTAGATGAAATAAAATGCCAAAAACGGAGTCCAAAATTGAAAAAGACAGAAAAAACTCGATCAGGGGCGAAACAGGTAGGCGGCACTGCTACCAGCACCTGGCATCCATCTCCGTCCAAATTGTCTTCCAAAGATGTTTTTCTTTATTCCAAAATCCTCTTCAAGTCCAACACAAAATCCTACTTCCAATGGGCTTCCAAGTAGAACTTCAATTAGAATTCACCAAATAAACTTAAATATGATTTCACAATTGCATTCAAAATAGGATTCTAATTAATGTGCACTTTAATTAGAACTCCAAACTATCTTCAACAAAGAATTCAAGTCACACCAAAATTCTAATAATGGTAGTAAAGTTTCAGCGGTGGCACGGTTTTCCTCTCGCTTGAGAAATAGTTCATATTCTACAAGCTTATCGTGAAGCTCCTCAAAAGTTATCACTTTGTCTCGTGCTCTCACTGTAGCAACAAATTCTTTAAACTAAGGGCACAGTGGGCATGACTTTGTTTCCTGCAGAAGAGTTTTTGAAGGAAGTAACCTTAATTTTTGTTTGGAACCTAATTTTTAAAAGTACTTCATATTTCAGAATTGCTTTTAGAAGAAGCCATATTGGACCAACTTTCTCTAAAAGGTTTTTCTAACTATCAAAAATATTTTCATAAAATTAGTCAAATGGGTCCAAACGCAACTTTTTGGTCTTAAAAGCTCATTTTGACTTTTCCAAAGTTATGCCAAACGGGCCCTAAGTACCAAGCCCATAATCCTTGACGGTGTGATTATAAAGATGAGATAGGCATCTATCAATGCTATTTCGTCGGCAAGTCTTCTAAGAGTAGAGAGGTTGGAACGTTGTATAGAAAATTGGTTTTGACCCATTTTTTGATGAACTATGCTATATGTAGGTTGACAACTTTTGTTGACAATCATGAATTGACAAAATCTACAACATTCATTTTAAAAACTATTTTTAAGTCAACAAAACAGATATTGACAACACATTATTGTCAACAAAAATTGTCAACAATTATTGTACAAATAGCATTATTTTTCTTTGATTTAAGCGGAAATCGTTATTTGATGAATGAGAAATTAAACCAAATTTAAGTCACTTAAATACGTGAAATTATTTTGTATCCTTTTGTTAGGTTGTGTCATTTGAGACAAACATTTTTAAAAACTATATATAAACCCTATATGTATTGAATTTTAATTATTCATTCATCTTCATGATTGCATCGTCACATAATGTACATTTACTTAAAATAATTCCTATATTTACTTTGAGTCAGGTTTATATAAACAAAGTTCAAAACATAGTAAGGTTCGTTGGTCTACGTAATTTGGAATGCTCCTATTATGGGGCGTGATCGTTGTATTTTGGGAGACGCATGTCGGAAAATTGTTAGCACCCGTATATGATATAATCGTTTTAAGAATAAAGAGTTCAACTCTTACCTCGTCTCAATTCATATTCATGCATTTGTCATTTCTACTTCTCGTATTGGATTTGGGTAAGTCGATATTTTGTTCGATTTCACGCACTTAAAAATGTATGTTAGTAGAATATAATTTATGAATGTCAAATTTTCCCAACAAGAGATCCAATAATAAATTTTGTACATTGTGTACCACAACTGGTGATGGAGAGTTGATGAATTGAGTCCCTTCATACGAGATGGGGAAGCGTTAGCATAGAATTTGTTCATAGCAATACAAGGTTTTATATATTGGTATTAAACCAATGTGAGATTTATTTTTTAATATGTCATCGCAAGATGTTGGCTCATTTGAGTAGATTAATCTTAAAATATGTATACTTATTTGAGTCATAATCGGATTGAGTTACTAATTTGAGCTTAATGAGCTTGAATAATATAAATTAGAAGGTGTTTATCTTTGAGACTTGTATATTATATACTGTTAAAATGAAAGAATGGTAAATTTCTATTTACTGGATCAAAGATAGATTTTTCCTCATGTAGTAAATATTTATTTTCATAAACTTAAGTTACCAACAAGAACAAGTATTATTGACAGAAACAAAATAATAACTTAAGATTAAAAATGGATTTTTTTGTTAGTGGTAAATTAAAAAATGTATATTAATAGAATTTAATTTATCAATAAAAGTTAAAAAAAATTATGAAAGATTACTAATGAATTTTAATTTTAATATTTTCATAAGTTTAATTTATTGACCTAAATTTCGTTTAACTGCAAATATTCCAAGGAATATGATTATCTTAATCTCAAATTAAGTCGACACTTATGAAATTATATATTACAATCCTACCCTTTGGAGAATATTTGAGCAAGAATTGAAATGCAAAAATTTTCATAACTAAAAAAGTAAAATTTTTAAAGATAAATAAAATTTTCTTAACTAAAAATGAATTTTTAAGATAAATTTGTAAAACTACTCACTCTAGCTATATACTTTTTGCATGATGGTTAGTGAAGAAATTGAAAGAAAAGCCATTTGATGCCTGCACTTTCTCGAGGTGGAATCTTCAATTCTCTCTAAAGGATTGAACTCGCTTATGTTGTAAAAATCGTGGAAGATTCGTGGGTAGGAGTGAAAGATCATCTTAGATTGAATATATTTGGTTTTCTTACGAAATCTATTTTAGTAAAATGTACAAGATTCCAAGCATATAATGTATTTGATGAAGAATGTATAGTTAAAAAATAAAGAAAAAATTTAAATTTGCGTGCAATATTATTTTATTGTTGAAAGTGTAATTGAAAATAAGATATAGAAACGTATTTTGAAAATAATGAAAATCAAATAAGAGTGTGAGAATTGCAAATTGAAAGTTCAAAGCTTATTCTACTGTTAAATTCCTTTTCCGTATTTAATATAGTGGATCAATTTAATTCGTTCTTTCCTGTAAATGAAAAATAAGTTTTGACCTAAATAAAATTTAAAACAAAAAACACTTTGTGCAAATAAAAGAAAAGCTTAACTTTCTTTAAATTATAGTTCAACCGTAAAAATGCAGATTGAAATTTGTTTTGTAGATAAGATGTCTTTCCTAAAACTTAGGAAATAATTACTTATTTTCAACTCCACTGAACATACCAAAATATATATATATAAGTAAAAAATCTACTTATAAGTAAAAAATTTCAAGCTTAACCAAACTGGACAGTAAAAAAGATTCTTTTTGCAAATAACCGAAATATGCGACGTGGAATCCGAATGTGTGTGAAATTGTAAAACAAACCAAACTTTTTGTTGGAAGAATCAGATCACATGTCCCCACTATTCATTTCTTTCATTTTTCCTCAATCCTCTTTTTCATTTTTCACCCCTTTCAAGTCTCAACAAACATATATCAGACACCCCACCCACCCCCACTGCCTCTCCAATCTCCATGCATGTTTATTTGTGCAAGATCACAAACACAAACAAATACATCTACAAGAAATAGGCAAAAGATTTGAAAAAAGAAAAAAAGAATCTTGAAAAAAGAGTTAAAATGGATGAAGATTTGAATATGGTGTTTCCAATTACTGTTCCACAGAAAATTTCTGAAATTCTTAAAGAAGTTTCATTCATCGATGATTTTTCCAAAAAATTATCGAAGCTGGAAATTTATGTTCATGCTTTGGAGCTAGAAATGTCAAAAATTGATGCTTTCAAGCGTGAACTTCCTTACTCAATGAGCCTGTTAAAGGATGGTATAATTGTAATTTTATTTTTATTTTTTGCATTTTTTTCAAAGATTTTAATTTTTTTTTAGAAAATTAGTGAATATTTTTTGTGGGTTATTGAATTTTTGTAGCAATTGAGATATTGAAGGAGGAAGGATTGCAGTGGAAGGGAAAAGATGTGGAACCAGTGATGGAGTTCTCATTGAAGAGTAATTATGAGGAAAATGAAGGGATGAAAAGGTCAAATGATTTCATTGACAAGAAGAATTGGATGAGTTCTGCTCAACTGTGGAGCGCCCCTGTTCACTATGGGAATAATTTTGATATCAGAAATCAAGACTCCATTTTGCACCAAAAATTAGTAAGATTTATTAAATTTTATTTTGTTGTTTCTATCATATAATCTGTGTTTTCAAAGAAATAATTATTGAATGACAATTTAAACAAATAAATTTGTATTTTAGATAACATAAAATGTCACGAGTTCTGTTAAGTGTAAAATCGTATGTCGAATGAAGATGGAAAAAAAGAAACTAGCTTGCTTTACCTTTCTGAATAAGTTTAAACTTTTGTATTTTCAAACAAACCAACTTCTCGTGGAAACACCAAATGAAAAATATTAAACAACACATAAGGGCTTCGCCTAAACTTAACCAAACCTTTTAAGATGGACATCCATGCCAATAAGTTCAAGTCATATAGGTACCGATTTATGAAAATTTATATACGTGTTAGACCTTGAAATAAAAATATATATGGCCTATACATGAGGGGTGTGTGGAATTCAAATTTTAAGTAAATAACAACATATTGAAGACAATTTAATCGAATAAATTTGTCTCGTCTCTGACTGTATAATCTTTTAGATAATATTGTCAACAATAATGTTCGTCCATTGTAATAATTATTATTTATTTTTGTAATGTGATATTTGATTTCAGACATATAACAAAGAAGAGAATGGCAATTGGAAGGGGAACAAATTTGTTCCATTTCAGATACCACGTAATGGAACTGTTGAAGAAGAGAAGGGGATGATTATGCCAGTTCACAGTCTATCCATGTCCATTTCTGGTCATTGTAGGGCACAGCAGCAACACCAGCTGCAGAAGAAACAGAGAAGGTGTTGGTCCCCTGAGTTGCACAAGAGATTCATCAGTGCACTCCATCAGCTTGGAGGTGCACAAGGTGATTATCTGTTATCTTTTATATTTTCATTTATCCTTTTCTTTGGGTCGGGGATTATCAAAGTCAACATTTAAATAATAAATGTGGCTTCTCTTCAATAGATTATGGTTTTAGATGTGATGATTAACGTGGCATCAGTGTCTACGGGTTCAAATCTTACCATTACCCATTTTTAAAAAAATTGTGCACGTTTTAGATGTGTGATAATAATATACTCAGTCTACACGTGATTGAATGAGTTCATGACATTATTTAGATGAATACGTGTGGCTCCTCTATGATAGCTTAAGCATTTAAAAGAGATGATTGATTGGTAGGCATTGCGTTGGTTAGACAATGTTATCATGTAATGAGGCGAAGTGCTTTGTTTCTTGTAGCTTGCTAATCCTACAATCTAGAAATAAATAGGGAAGTATATACATTTATGAATTGTTTGGTTGAGACTGAATAACGGCATACTATATTAGAAAGAAAAATAAAATTAAGTGTAACCAAATGTGTCTTAAGGTCATGTTTGGTGTGCAATGATGGACTGAACTAAAACATAAAATTAATAAGATTTTTTAAGTTTCGTTTTCAGTCTTAGTGGTCTGAAGTGATATGCTTGCATTGAAATTTTTTGATTGCACTCCTATTGAGTTGAGGTTTGCAAGTAGTGCAATGTAGAAATAAACACGGAAGAAAAATAGACTAAAACATAGTTCACTTTTATTGTGTGATTCTGTTCAGTACTCAAAGGTTATGTTTGGTGTGCAATATGAGATTAGACTAAACAATACAATAATTAAGATTTTCATTTGTTTCTTTCCTACTGCAGTGGCAGTGAATTGTTTCATAGAAATTTAGTTGATTGCACCTCTGCTTTTGTTGGAGCTTGCAAATAGTGTAATCTATGAATAAATTGAGAATTATGCACGTCAATGGATGGTTTGTGAAGTGGAATGAATGTATGATTATATTAAAAAGAAAAATAAACTAACTATCTCGACTAACCCCACATATCAAAAACACACCCTAAAGGTATGTCTGGTGCATAACATTGAATTGGACGATACAGTAAATAAGATTTTAGTTTTTTGACTTCCCCTTATATAGTCCAATTGTTGCTACCAAACAAGCTACCTAGTATTCCGTATTCATAATATTTGCTAATTCAAGAAATTCCAAAGTTTTAGATTTCTAATTTAGACTACCTGTTCATTATTATCTTAAAATCACAAAAACTTGTGTCAAACACCAGGAGAAAAACATAAAAGTAATGGTGGAGGAGTGGCATCAATTTTCATAAGAAATATATGTTGATCTTCTCTTACAGTTCTTGAGAAAGAAGTTTTTGTGTAATTTGTAGTAGCAAGCTCTATCAAAATAGTCTTTTATATGGATATTAATTGTGGGTTTATGTTTTTCCCAGTGGCTACACCAAAGCAAATTAGAGAACACATGAAAGTAGATGGCCTCACCAATGATGAAGTGAAAAGCCATTTGCAGGTATACTATCGAACTCATTCCATTTTGCTTCACGTTGCAGGTTTTCACGGGAACTTATTTCTAAACATGTATAGATATGTAACGTTTTCTTACTTTTAAGTGAAAAAAGTTACTTATTTTGAAAGAACATTTTGTGTTAGTGTCAAAATAAATAACTTTCTTTCACATTTGACCATACATGATCTAAGTCTTATTTCCAATGAATTTAGGGTCGGTATGATGAGAATGTGTATGTGATTTCAGAAATACAGGCTTCATATCCGTAAGCTTCCTACTTCATCGACTGATGTGTCGAGTTGCTCGCGGTTAACGCAAGATCAATGCAAGGCTATTGTTGCACAATCTGGCTCCCCACAAAGCCCTCTGCATCCGGGAGGGTCTCCTAAAGGGCTCTCAGCCACCAATCGAGACAGCATGGAAGAAGAGGATGATAAGTCAGAAAGCCATAGTTGGAAGGGTCTGCTTCACAAGCCAGTTGACGAACAGTAGGCTGTCATGACCCTTAGATTTGCAGATACTTATATAGGTAAATCAGAATACATACATATTACAAATAATACAGTCCTATACGGACAGTGCATCTTGATACGTAGTATTGGACATGATCAAATGGCATAGTCAATATTTTAGTTTCAGTTTCAACTTTAATATTTCTCGGTGCTAATAGGTGCCGACTTTTCTCTTATCTGTTTTAAGGCAATTTCTGACATCTACTATAACATCTTTTGATAAAGTAAAATGGGTAATTGGTGTAAAATGTCTCTATCATTTCAATTTTGACATTTGGGTCTCATGTCCATTTCCTCCGTCCAGTACAATGACAAATTTACAATTCTCTTTAAATAAACAAAAAGAAAGAAAAAAAGAAAGAAAGAAATAATTTTAGTAAGAGTTCCGAATTTTTCAAAAAGTTCAAACGAGTCCCACTTAGAACAATTTCTTGTAGCCTTTGGCCAATCACACTGATGAGATTAAGGTTGCTACTGCGAAAAAGGCTCCGCGGAATCTCAGAGTAACTTCTCCTGCCATTCAAATGGATATTGTAAGTGTTGCTGCTGTTGAAATTATTGATTTTAATATCAAAGACATTGGTGATTCTTTATTTTTAATTTTAGTTGACGAATCTCATAATATCTCAGAAAAGAGCAAATATGTATTATTTTGCGTTAAGTGAACAAATTTGGCATATGGTTGAACGTTTTGTGGGTATTGAACATGTTTTCCAGTACCATGGCTCAATCACTCTAGGATGCTATTGATAAATTCTTCTCTATATATGTGATAAATATATCTAGATTATGCTAACAATATGCAAGGTGAGTTTGAAGGTTTGAAAACACTTATTTTGAATGAGAACTTGTGTGCCTTTTGTATTCATTGTTGCTTTGCTCATCAACTTCAATTAGCTCTTGAATTTGAAACAAAGAAGCATATATACAATGGCGCACTTTTTGATTTAATTGAATCAAAATTTTTGAAGTACGTGATGATTGTGGAAATATCAAGTGGATGCGATCTTCATCAAAAGTTTGCTCTAAAACGTTCTGATGATACATGTTGGGGCTCTCACTATGATACTTTTATGAACTTGATTCTTCTCGACTGTAATTGATGTCCATGGAATGATTGTATTTGATAGAATGGGTTCTAAAAAAGGTGAAGCAAGTTATATGTGGATTTGATGCATTTGACTTTGCATTTAATCTAAATCTCGTGACAAATATATTTAGAATTTCAAACGAATTGTCAAAGGCATTACAAAGAAAAAATGAAGATATTGTAAATGCCATGAGTATTTGAAAATAGGTAAACGACTCCAAGTGATGAGGGACAATGGATGAGATTCTTTTTTGGAACAAATCAATTCTTTTTGTCACAAGTACAAAATTGATGTTCCAAAAAATTAATGGTATGTTTGTAAGTACAGGATGTTCACGACGTAACGAGACGTCGTAACACTGAAGAAATGACAAGTTTGTATAACTGTCGTGTGGATTTATTTTATGTCATCATTGATATGTGGCTTGAAGAGTTAATTGATCATTTTGTGAGGTAAATACTGAGCTAATTCTTTGCATTCCATGTTTTTGCCCAAGTGATTCATTTCTCTTTCGACAAGGAAAAACTAATTCGCCTAGCTAAATTTTATCCAGAAGATTTTTGTGCAAAGAGCTAACGGCACTTGATGATCAACTAGAAACTTAATCATTGATGTATGCTCTAGTAGGGAGTTTGAAGAATTACGGATTCTTGGGGCTCTTGTGCACAAGTTGGTAGTGTGGAAAATGGATGCCCATAACTTTACAAGCTTGTGACTTTAGCATTTGTTCTAGTGGTTGCAACTGCTACAGTATAAAAGTCCTTTTTGCGATGAACATCATGAAGAATTGACTATGCAACTGAATTGTAGATTAATGGATGAATGATAGTCTAGTCGTTTATATTGAAAAAAAAATGTATTGGATAAAGTTAAAAATGATGTCATTATACGACATTTTCAAAGTATGAAAATATGTAAAGAACAATTGTGAAATCTTTTGATATTTTTGATATTATTGTTTATTTCTTTGTTTCAAAAAGTTATTGGTTAATTAATGCAACTTACATCTTGGCCTTCTCCATTATATATACGTACAATTGTGTGCATGTATGTCGAAAATAAAAACCATTATATGTAAGATTTATATTGTGTGAATTTTTTCCTTTTTTATTTGGTGACAGATCTAATGTTTGTGAAGGCTTAGTGCTTTGAGGCTGAAATGGTGGTATTACAAATCGGATGGTGGAAATGCAGATCGATTTGATGGTAATTGTGGGGTTTATGGTGAAGGCGACAACGACAATGGTGTGGAGGCTCGATTTCGAGCGTGATGATTTTTGTTGGTGGGTAGCTTTTGGTGGAGCCAGCCAGTGGCAATCTGGGCAACGGTGGTTGTGATGTTAGTGCGAATGGGGGTGATGTTGATGGGTGGTGAAGATTGTGGAAACAATTGATGGAATGTGGGTAACACTGATTGTGTTACACAATTAGCTAAGTGTACATTTCATGGTATACACATTTGTTGATATTGTGTAGGAATTCCAAACTCCCTGTGTGAAAAAATGTGTTTTTTAAAAACTGTCCAATCATGTGTCGACACGTGGCACAAAAAAATGTTGAATAAGATGTATATGTAGCGTGATTGTACACAAGTAGCATTACCACATAATAACACGAGCGATATATAAGCATAACAAAAGTAAAAATAATAATAAAAAATAGCATTTTGTTAAAACGAAAACGGTGGACAATATTTTGAAAAGTAGTTTGTTTACGAAAAATTATAATTGAGGTTCCAAAAAAGTGCCGCTCGGTCCCTAACTTTCACTTTGTATTGCAGTCCCAAATGTTTGAAAAAATATGTGGTAAAAGGACCCATGAATGTCGTCCAAGAATACGTTAGTTGACTACATGAAGAATTTGGCATTCAATTCAGTATTTTTAAGAAGCTCAAACTTGTCACTTTATAATTTTTCATTTTAAAAAAATTAAAAATACACCAATAAAAATGAAATTTGGGAAAAAGAAAAGTTTTTATTGAAAAAAAAAAAAAAGAATTGTTGTAAGGAAAAAAAAACAAAAAGAGAGTAAAATTGCCATCTTCACCACCCAACTCCCACCACCTCCTCAACCCATGCACCCAACGTACTTTCCACCATCGCTACAACACGCACCCTCTAGTTTTCAACCTTTGATAAATAAACAGGGCAAGGATTGGGGCGAGAAATCCCTTCGTCGTTTGTCATGAAAGCAGAAATTCTATTTTGGTTTCGTTGGACAAGGAAGGAGGTGGAGTAGGTGGTGGGTGTGAAAGGGAGTGAATTTAGGGATGGCAACGCGCTGGGTCAGGGTTACGGTGGCCATTTCCGTCCATGTCCCGTCGAGTATTTTTGTTATCTTGTCCCGTTCCGTTTATTATTTTTATTTGTTAAGAACTCATCAATCTGTATCTCCCTAAAAAGGATGATGAATTTTTTTCTTTTTATTTATAAAAACTTTAAATTCGAAATGAACTTTAAACACAGAAGATAACGGGGTAGGGACCTTGTTTTCCATACCCACTCCATCTTTGCTTCGGGGAACTCATCTCGCCCCGCACCCGCACCATTTACCCGATTAGGTGAGTAATCATATCTTACTCGGGACGAGATTCCACGAGTATTGGATTTAACAAAAAAAATTTGTCATCTCGTGTATTATGGTAGGTAAGGGTGATGATGGTGACGATTGTGAATTAGGTGGCAGTGGTCATAGGCAGTTCAGGGGATGGATGGGGTGGAGAAGGATAAGTGAACAGGATAAAATATTTTTGTTCGGACAAAATTCGCAAGTGTACGAGATCGTTGTATAAGTAATAAGATTCGTAAATTAAGAATATCGTTCCCACGAGAAATAGTGTCTAATTTGTAGTTCGATAGCTACTATTAAATTCGAAGTAGGGTGGTATCAAAAGAGATAGTTTATATGTAATCTATATCAATCACAAACTAACAAAACAAATAAAGTAATTATTTAATATATAAATGTTTGTATTAGAATTGTGAATCCTCGTACTGCAATTTGAATCAATCTTATTGGCAATCAAACAATTAAATAGTTTAACGGGAATGCAAAACCAATCAAGAAAAATCAAGAAATATTAAACTAATTATCTTAAATTAAAATAAATAAATAACATGGTTCATCATTCATCCAATACAATGAAAAATTTAGCCTAACATTCTTATAATTAAATCACACAAGAATAATTAAAAAAAATCACTCGAAAATAAGAAGAATGGAAGAAGTAGGAGAAATTCACGTTCTTGACTCAAATTTTGAAACCGGGCTATAAATTTTCAAAATCATTGTATGATTCACCTTGAATTGATGTATAGACTTGTTCTTCTCCTCCAAAATATGTAGAATATGATGAATTTAGGTCGAATGGCCCTTCTAACATTTCGGACGAGGTTGGTATTTAAATGATGCCAAAAAGATTGCATTGAATTATTACCAAAACAAAAATAAGAAAAATCAGATTTTTTCCCTTTTTGTACTGAGGCGCACGCCTGGCTGGTTTTGTATGCCTCAATCACCCCATTTTTGGTTGGAGTGCGACTAATTTCTGGCAGTTGAACATTTCTAAGTATTTTTGTCATAATTTTCTCTCACGATATCAGATTGGGGTAATTCAAAGTACATTTGAAAGCTAACTCAGATGGCTACAATTCTTATAGAATTATAATATTTTCAATTTGAAAGCTTTCTATGTCAAAAATGGGTCTCAATATGAAGCACGACTTTTTCGATTGAAAGTTGATGTGTGATAATACTTTGAATATACTTTATCCCTTTGACTTTTTGTCTAATCCAATTGACATCTAGCACTCTCAAATCTTCATCGTGAGGGTCGACGTAACTTTTTAGTTATTGCACTTTAGTCCTTGAACTTTGAGTTTAGTTTATTTCAGCCATTTTCTTTTGCAATCTTGCTCATTTATCTTCCAATTATTTCAAATTAAATGCTTGGTATCTTCGATATTCATTTCCCTGCCGGTCTTTTGTATGGATTGTTCGTAATTTAATCCTCGACTTTTGGATTTCGCCATTTTTTCACTATTTCTGCTTCTTTTCTCCAATTCTTTATCAAATATCGAGTTTTACCTACAAAATGCAGTACAACACATTTAGTAGTATTTTATCTAAATAACTGTAAAATATCATCATTTGGGATCTTAAATAAGTGTAAAAATTGCACTTATCAAATTTTCAATTTTCTTGTATTTTTTTTAACTTACCTATTTTAAACATTTTAAATGAGATAATATGGAAAAACCTTTGTAGTCTTTTTTAGATTGGTCAAGTGGTGACTTTCGAGTCAACTGACATTATTTTGTATGCAAACAATCCAAAAGACATCAAATTGCATATTAATATTAGGATTAAACTAGTTGTACATCATTTGTGTACACTCTAAGTGTTGTCAAAATTTGTGTCATTGATTATTTAAAATACTGTGAAGATCAATGTGTAAAAAAATATCACCTCACAACAATGTCAAATTTAATATACATATAGCACGATTGTTAATATTATGCCCTTGTTTGGGTTCCATTAAAATCAAAATGTATTTTTCTTTCTTTTCTTTTCAATCACATGTTTTTCAATAAAATAATATTACACATAAATTTAAAAACTTTCCTGCTTTTGAACTACACATTCTTAAAAAAACCAATATTCTAAAATATATTTTCCCCAAAATATGATTTTAATGGAGCCCAAACAGGGGCAAAAGTTTGTGACCGTGGTGCCAGAATTTAAAAATATTGAGATTTCACAGCACTTTTTTATAGTTTTGGAACATTTACTCTTGTTTGATAGGGATTAAAATTTAGATTAAAATTAAGTTAAAGTTAATAATAAATTCTAACTACATATTTTATCAGATTCATAATTTTTTAATCACATATTTTGGGGAAATTAAATTTTGAATAGTGACTTTTTGTAGAATGTATAATTAAAAAAATAAGAAAATTTTCGATCCATGTATGTTATTATTTTGTGACAGAATGAGTGGTTGAAAATGAGTTTTGAAAAAAATGAGTTGTTGAAAAAATGGAGGCGATGTTGTCGAAGTTGGGTCGTGATCTAGTGCAGAGTGAAGGAGAATCTTAGGAAAAACTGCTACAGTGGTGAATGAAGGGAAATTTGGGAAGAAAATGGGTCGCAATTTGATGCCAGAGTTTTTGGGGGTAGGATTTGTTGGTTGTGTTTGTAGTTGGTGGTAGTGGTGATCGGGTTGGCGATGCTCGTGAGATGGTGGTGATGTTGTGATTGTTCCGATTATTTTATGTGGTAGGTATTATTGGTTGTGTTTACAAGTGGTGGTCGTGGGTGGGGATATGTGGATAAAAGGGTGCATGCGATCAATTATTTAGTTGATCGTGATCAATAAGTTGGTTAATTTATAACCATAAATAATATACAACCTAAAAAATTGTGAAATTTCGACTAAATTTGTAATTGTGACTTATAATATGTTAAATTGTGATCAATTAATTTAATAATTTGTGATCGAGAAATAATAGTGACCAATTAATTTGATTATTTGTGATCATGAAATAAATTGTGATTCATAAAATTTGCAATTTGTGACTGAAAAATAATATATGACCTATTAGTTTAATAATCAGTGATTGATAAATAAATCGTGACCTATTAATTTAATAATATGTGATCGATAAAGAAATTGTGACTTATAAACTTTGTGATCGAGAAATAGTACGTGATTCATTTATTTAATAATTTGTGATTGAAAAATAAGTTGTGACTTATAAAATTTGTGATTTATGACTATGACGTCTATAATCGTGGCTAGTATGTAACTGTGACATTAGATTGTATAATATTGTGACCTTAGTATGTTTAATTAATATAATATTTTTTAATTAAGCCATTGTTTGATCCTTATTATCTTAAAATTTATTTTTTTTCCAAATTTATTTTCAACCACACATTTTCGTAATAAAATATAATACAAGTAATTTTGTAACTTTTTTCTATTTTTTAATCACACATTTTTCAAAAATTCACTATTACATACAAGGGCGGATCTAGCAGTGGACTGCACTTGGCTGTAGCTCACTGTTGCCCAAGTCCAAATCCACTAAAAATGGTACGATTAGATGAAAATTTTAATTAATCTATAGCACATTGATAATCCATATTACTTGGCTAGCCCAGTCAATTCTTAAACTATTTTTTTGTTTGGGAAAGAAAATCATAAATCAGGTATTAACTATCACTAAATCAATTTGCATGCCTTAAGTTTAAAAATTGCAAAAATCAGATATTTGTTAATTAATTAAATATATTTTATTTATTAAATATATTAAAATCACGATTATAAAATTAATGGCCACGTATGCGTATTAATATGTCACAACTTATTTATTGATCACATTTTATAAAATTAAGTGGTCACAAATTATTTTTCGATCACAAATCAGAAAAATTATAAGTCACAAATTTTTTTACAATCACAGATTAAAATTTTCATAGATCACAAATCAAAAAATTAATAGATCACAAGTTACAAATATTATGAACCACAACTTATTAGTTAGTCACAAATTATCAATTTTTTTAGGTCACATGGTCACAAATTATCTTTTTCATTGGTCACATATTATTTATTGGTCACAGATTAACCAATTTAATGTCACAGTCAACCAAATAATTGATGACCACCACCAGCACTTGCGACCTCTAACAGCACCACCATCATCACCGCGCCGAACCACCACCACTGCCGCCAACCCAACCCACAACCTCACCAACATAACCAACGTTTCCACCGCCGACATAATCACCACCAGAGACCATCACATCCACCAAGAACACAACCACAGCCAGAAACTCCCACCAAACACACCACCCCCACAACCTCACCAAAACCGTCGCCAAATCCGCCATAGCCACCAACAAAAATCACTTAAACCCCACCCCCACCCCCACCCCCACCCCCAACAACACCAAAACGCCACCAACACAACACAACACCTCTACCAACACCACAACACCTCCAACACTCGTGCTCTACCATGTTATTGTACATTACATTGCTCTCTCCATAAAACCCTTCTTTGACTGAAAAACCACCACAACAACCATCAGCAAACATCAACTATACAACCACCACAACCATCCGATAAATCAAACTCGAAAACTAAAAAAAGGAAATAACAGATTTGCGCCGCTGTGGATCAACCAGTGTCAAATTTTGCCTCTGTAATGAGCACCTTTTTTTTGACTCGGGAATAGAAATAATTTCCACTGTACGAAAAGCCTCGTCGACCACTCCAGAATGACGTAGAAAATTATGAATGCCCGTCGTCGCTATAACAATGGCCACTTGAGTGCGAAATGAATAACTTGGCATACGATCGAGGATTTTCCATTTTTGCTTCCAAACACCAAACGTACGTTCAATCATGTTCCTACAGGACGAATGATGGTAGTTAAACCTCTCTCAAGCATTACAAAAATGACGACGACGACATGTGCCATCGTTGCGACTCTCTTGAAAATGGTACAATATATCAGGTCCTTTGTAAGGGGCCATGTATCCCGGCCTATGTGCAAACCTGGAGTCAACCAAATAATACGTCCCTGGTGCTGGTAATGGGAAATGAATTTCCAGACTATGTATAGCGCGAGCTAGTATACGACCCTGCAAGCACGAAGGTGAAGCACATATTGAAGTCACAAACTGCTAATACATTTTGGGTTGACACTTCTTTTCGGCCAATGAAGTTTACCCGCTCTTCACACGATAGAACAGCTTTCACATGCGTTCCGT
>CAIGRP010057835.1:0-21666 GCA_903798385.1 Fraxinus cuspidata | reverse complement strand
CTTGGTAAGTGGTTCGGCTTCCACCTATTTTGTGAAATAATCAATTGCAACTATCGCGAAGTTAGCACTTCCTCTCCCTTTGGGGAGGGGGCCAATTAGGTCTATTCCCATTTGGCAAACGGTCAAGGGCTAGATGCTACATTGAGCTCTTCCGAGGGTTGCCTCTGAATTGTAGCAAAGTGTTGGCACATATCACATCTCCGAACGAAGCGTTGCACATCATTTTTCAAGGTGGGCCAATAGTATCCCTGTTTAAGTGCTTTTTTAGCTAAGGACCAACCTCCTGAGTGATTGCCATAGATTCCTTCATGAATTTCTCTGAGCACATAATCCGTCTGTTCTCCTCCGATGCACCGTAATAGGGGTAATGAAAACCCGCGTTTATATAGCATCTCATCCTGTAAGATGAAGTGCGCCGCTCTTCTTCTTAGCTTCTGTGATTCTTCCTTTTCTAGGGGAAGACTCTAGTTATTTAAGGTAAGCTATGATAGGCTGCATCTAGGGTGGGGTTTCCACAATCTACGTCTTATCCCACTCGCATCAGTTGTGGGTCCGGAGAGATACTCAATAGGTACGCCAACGTGTAGTTCAGAATTTTTGCTACTTGCTAACTTTGTAAGTGCATCGGCATGAGTATTTCTAGATCGAGAGACCTATATTAGTTCAAACTTTTCGAAAGAAGGGATAAAGCTCATCATCAATTTCAGGTATGTTTGGAAGTGTTAGCCTCTGTTATCTTGGTAAGTGGTTCGGCTTCCACCTATTTTGTGAAATAATCAATGGCAACTATCGCGAAGTTAGCACTTCCTCTCCCTTTGGGGAGGGGGCCAATTAGGTCTATTCCCATTTGGCAAACGGCCAAGGGCTAGATGCTACATTGAGCTCTTCCGAGGGTTGCCTCTGAATTGTAGCAAAGTGTTGGCACATATCACATCTCCGAACGAAGTGTTGCACATCATTTTTCAAGGTGGGCCAATAGTATCCCTGTTTAAGCACTTTTTTAGCTAAGGACCAACCTCCTGAGTGATTGCCATAGATTCCTTCATGGATTTCTCTGAGCACATAATCCGTCTGTTCTCCTCCGATGCACCGTAATAGGGGTAATGAAAACCCGCGTTTATATAGCATCTCATCCTGTAAGATGAAGTGCGTCGCTCTTCTTCTTAGCTTCTGTGATTCTTCCTTTTCTAGGGGAAGACTCTAGTTCTTTAAGGTAAGCTATGATAGGCTGCATCCAGGGTGGGGTTTCCACAATCTACGTCATTATCCCACTCGCATCAGTTGTGGATCCGGAGAGATACTCAATAGGTACGCCAACGTGTAGTTCAGAATTTTTGCTACTTGCTAACTTTGTAAGTGCATCGGCATGAGTATTTCTAGATCGAGAGACCTGTATTAGTTCAAACTTTTCGAAAGAAGGGATGAAGCTCATCATCAATTTCAGGTATGCTGCTATGGATTTGTCTCTGACTGAAAAGTTTCCATGGACCTGGCTAACTACCAGCTGTGAATCGCTGTTAACAACAAGCTTCTTCACCTGCATCTCTCTTGCCAACCTTAGGCCAGCTAGAAGGGCCTCGTATTCTGCTGCATTGTTTGTGGTATTGAAGTTGAGCCTTACAGCGCAAGAAAGCTTATGTCCTTCTGGAATAATCAGAATGATCCCAGCCCCCGACCCTGATTCTCCAGAGGATCCATCAACTGAGAGGTTCCACGTTTGAGGTTCTTCGGGTTCCATCTCCTCTTCTACCTCTGGAACCAGGGTGAACTCAGCTTCAAAGTCTGTTAGGGCTTGCCCTTTGATAGTTACCCTAGTCTAAAAGTGATGTCGAACTCACTAAGTTCCACTGCTCATTTGAGTAACCTCTCTGAAGCGTCTGGCTTTTGAAGCACTTGCTTGAGGGGATAATTTGTGAATACATGGATGCTGTGTGCCTGGAAATAGGGCCTTAGTTTCCTGGAGGTGGTTATCAAAGAAAATGCCAATTTTTCCAAGTTTGGATACCTCGTCTCTGCTGCTAGGAGTGCCTTACTGACATAGTAAACAGGTAGCTGATGGCCATCCTCCTCTCTTATGAGAACCGAGCTGAGTGCCTCAGCAGTTACTGCCAAGTATAGGTGCAGTACTTCATGATCTTTTGGTTTGGAGAGAAGAGGCGCCTGACCCATATGCTTTTCAGCTCTTGCAAGGCTAATTCGCATTCCTCTGTCCATTGAAACTTCCTCCTTCCTTTGCGAACTTTGAAAAATGGTAAGCATTTGTCTGTTGCTTTAGAAATGAATCGGTTTAAGGCTACCACCCGTCCAGTGAGGCTCTGCACCTCTTTCGATTTTTGGGGCGACCTCATTTCTATCAAAGCCTCTAACTTTTCAGGGTTAGCTTCAATGCCCCTTTGGTTAACTATGTAACCCAGGAACTTCCCCAACGATATCCCAAAAGCACATTTTAAGGGATTGAGTTTCATCCGATATTTTCGCAGAATTTTGAAAGTTTCCTTCAAGTGGGCAACATGATCACTTGTTTTCAGACTCTTCACTAACATATCATCTACGTAAACTTACATAGTTCTTCCAATAAGATTGGTAAATATTTTGTTTATGAGTCTTTGCTAGGTGGCTCCGGCGTTTTTCAACCCGAAAGGCAAGATTGGTAAATATTTTGTTTATGAGTCTTTGGTAGGTGGCTCCGGCGTTTTTCAACCCGAAAGGCATGGATTTGCTATAGTAGAGCCCTTTATCCGTGATAAAGGAGGTATGCTCCTCATCTGCTGGGAACATGGAAATTTGGTTGTATCCTGAGTAAGCGTCCATGAAGCTAAATAACTCATGTCCAGCAGTTGAATCCACCAACTGATCTATCCTGGAGAGTGGGAAGCTGTTCTTGGGGCAAGTCTGGTTCAGATTTTAAAAATCTATGCGAACCTTTTACTTCCCATTGGACTTTTTTTACCAACACTAGGTTGGAGACCCATTTCGGATAGATAGATTCTCTTATAAACCCATTATCAATTAATTTTCTAAACTCGTCTTTCTAGGCCTCGTATCTGTCAGGGTTGAGGGCTCTCATTTTCTACCTATGTGTCGTTACTCTTGGGTCTATGTTTAAGTGGTAGCAACTGTCACTAGGATCAATGCCTACCATGTCGTTGTATTTCCAGGCAAAGATATCAAGGTTCTTGAGTAAGAAATTTTGTTAACTTATCCTTCCTTTCTAGTGGTAGGTTACTTCCCACCTATAGACGTTTTGATAGATCCATAGGGTCCGTTAAGAAGGCTTCCAGTTCATCCCTAGGTTCTGTTTGAGGTTCACAATCAATTATGCAGGGGTCCAATTCTTCTAGGCTGACTGCTTCTTCAGCAGGTCTCCCTTCTTCAGGGGCCTCAACCATGACAACATCTTCTCCTTGTTCAGGATGTTCGTTCATAATAACATCGATAATGATGGTATTAACAACGTTTGGTTCTATCTTTCTTAGGGAATTTGAGTAGCACTCTCTAGCTCCTCGTTGGTCGTACCGGACTGTAGCAATGTCGTTTCTGGCAGGAAACTTCATGCATAGGTGATAGATGGAAGTGATTGCCTATAATTCCTTCAGGGCAGGTCTTCCAAGTGCTCTGTGATAGGCATATCGATTATCAACTACTAGGAATTCCATGAAATGGGATCAGAGGATCGATTCTAGCTCTATTGCTAGAGTAATTTTACCTCTTGGGATGATACTGTCTCCGGTAAACCCGTAGAAGGGAGAACTCATACAAGTCAGTTCATGATCGACTGTCATTTTATCGTAGGTAGTTCCGAAGATAATGTTGACCGAACTCCCATTATCCACCAACATTCTTTTGCGGCCGTTTCGGGCTACAACGGCCCTTACCACCAAGGCATCATAGTGTGTAGGGGAACTCATTGGAGTTAGTTCATGGTCAACTATCGTTTTATCAAAGGTGGTGCCGAAGATAATGTTGACCGAACTCCCATTATCCACCAACATTCTTTGGAGCCCATTCCGGGCCACGACGGTCCTTACCAGGGCAACATAATGTGGATAATGTACTCCCACCATATCCTCCTGGGTGAATGTGATTAGTGGGATTGTTTTCCTGGTTGTGGAGTGATTAACTATGTAGCCTGTCATGGGAGGGTCACTAGCTTCTCTTGCATAGCACTTTTGTGAATTCCTGGACTTCCCCCCAACATGGGGGCCTCCTATGATTGTATCGATTTCCCTGATGGGCTCCTGCTCAGTGTTAGGTGGAGGACTTCGTCTTTGTCTTTGACCCTCTCTAGGCCTTTCAATGTCATTTTCTCCCCCCTTGGAGGATCGCTGCGATTGGGGCCGACGTTTGTTAGCCCTGGATTGCTGGTTTGGTCTATAAGGGCCATTTCTTTAAAGGCGTCTTCCTCGATTCTGGGCCTGGGAATGACTTGTGGTATCCCAATAGTTCTCCGTTCGATGGCCATGAGATTGGTGATACATGTAATAGTTTGGTGCTTCATCCCTATTTCTAGGTTTAGCACATCTCCCTCTGCTTCACACCCTGGAAGGGTGCCTTGGGTAAATATGGTGATGATGCTTTTCAGCATCGGGGTTGACCTTCTCGTAATCCAAGGTGGGTACGACATTAAGTGTTGCTGCGACTAATTCATGTCCATGATTTAATGGTACCTGATGGTCCATTAAATGGGAAGTGGGGCATTTTCCTCTTTGCATTTCTGGAGGGGGCAGGCATGGCTAGCTCTATTCCTATGAACTCTCAATTCTTCATTGAGGATTTCGCGCCTTATCATTTCCAGAAGGGCGTCATAGGTGATAGGGTCTTTGTTTTGCACATCCCTCCAGAACAGGGAGTTCATATCCAGCCCTCCTCGTAGGGCAGTAAGTGTTTCTCTGTCTGTGATTTGCACACAATAAGTCATTTAATTGGTGAAGCGGGATAAAAAAAATTCTTTAACGATTCACCCTGCTATTGTCTTATATCTTGCAACCGCTGAATGGGCCTTTCTTCTTCTTTGCTCATAGTGAAGCGTTTCAAGAATGTCTTTTTAAGGTCGGGCCAGCTTCGGATGCTTCTTTCTAGTAACCTAGAATACCANCTTTGCTCATAGTGAAGCGTTTCAAGAATGTCTTTTTAAGGTCGGGCCAGCTTCGGATGCTTCTTTCTAGTAACCTAGAATACCATATTTCTGCCTCTGCAATCAAAGTTAAGTGAAAGGCGGACATTTCATGGCTGGTGTGACTCCCTTTAAGTTCATGTGAGTTTTGAAGCTGTTGATGTACTTCACTGAGTCTCCTCTTCCATCATATTCGAGAATCTTAGGGAGAGTAAAGTGGTTTAGCATGGGTGCATTCTTTATGGCCTCTTAAAAAGGCGAATGATCATCATCATCATCAAGGTCGCAAGATCTCTGAGGTTTGTCTTAATCTTTGTCCTTCCCTTGATAGGTTTGGAGAGATGGCTGAGATGGCATTGCTTCATTTCTTGCCCGAGCCCTCCTTTCACGCCTATTTTTAGGGGGACAGACCTCAGGTTCCTCCTGTGGGATGGGTTCTTATTTTTCGCATTGATACGGCTCCTGCTGCCTATTTCTAGGCATCGGAAGGGCTGGATAATCTTGCCTATTACTATGCAGTCCTGGGCCAATCTTGTCGAATACGCTAATCGACCTTTGAGGTCTGTTATCCGACTCGCAATTTGGAGGGAGTTTCGTATGGTCTTTCCGAAGCATAGTTAGTTGATGTGCCCATCCCAACTTCTCTTACTTTTGAAACCCCCATCCCTCTATGAGGGTATCTTGCCATCTGACTTTGGACTTCTTCTTCCCCCTGGATATATCCTTGAGGGTCTGGGAATTTGTTGTCCGGGGCTGCATGTGGGGGGACATAGAATCCTCCTTGCCCTTTTATGTTCATCAACATTTCTTGCATGGCCAGGTTTTGTTGTGTTATGTTTCTCATGTGGGCCGCAATCGTGGCTATTTCCCTAGTAAGCCTAGTTGCAACCCTTCCCCTACCTCTAGATCCTCCTCGTCTTCATGTTGGAAGTCATGGGCGTGAACTTGGAATGGCTTGTGAGGGTTTCCTTATTCAAGGTACTCCCTTGTCTTTCTAGGTTCATTTTCATTATTTGAACTCATCTTTTTCAATGTACTCAGGACCAGCGATTTCCTTCTCTTTAGGGGATTTTCAGATTCCTCACCCCTTCTTCTTTAAGGATCCTCCTTTCTTCAAGGGCTTCGATTCTTTCAACCAAAATTTTCACAATTAATCAATGCTTTCTCCATGTGTTCTCATGGTTAGCTGTTAAGATTCTCACAGACGGTGCTAATCTGTTGACCCTAAAAAATGAATCAATAGATGTCGAGCCCACTCACGCCACATCAAGTACGATTCTGGTGCCTTTTTTACCGAAATAACGATGGTAACCGGACAAAACTAAACGCGACATGCACTTTATAGCGCGAGACAAAAATATGTTCGAGCTCCGACCAGTGGAACAAGAACAATCGCACTAACAACGATTCTCTAAGTGAAATCCCATCGATACTTGTAACATCCAATGAAATATGTGAAAGGATAGATGAAATATTTGCATCTTGTTCTTTTCAGAGTTCAAGTGTATAGTATGAATGTACAAGTGTTCCCTCTTTTTTCCCTTCTTTCGCCCCTTTTAATTACAACGAAAATCTATTTATACTACCCTAGCTGACGTGGTGATAGTTGGATCTAAATCACGTGGCCTCATCTCACTTATTAAAGCTTCACATCATTGTCTATTCATACAATAAATGCATTGACAATGGGTCAGCCGCCCTATACAATAGGCTGACATACTGACAAACGTTATTACATATGTTACATCAATCACTTCCAAGAGATCTCCGAATCTAATATTAGAAACAATTTTGGCATCTTGAATTTTGAATGAACTTGAGAGCCTCGGATAAGTCCTTAGGGGTGGTTCTCCGAAAGGGAGAACCTCGAAACTATATACTTCTTCGTTAGCACGTCGACTAGCGCCTTGGCTCAAGGTTTGTTCGGTCAAGCACCTCGGCCATCTGGCAAGGGTTTCAGTTCGCTGTCCTTGCTTCAACATTTTGAACCTTCATGCTACTTCTACCACGTGGGTCTATGGCAACTTCTCGTGAAGCCTCAGATTGAAGGCGTAACAGAGAGAAAGAGCATCAGTGCTACACATGGTAGATAAAATGATTAGTGAGTAGAGAGATATGTACAATTATAGAGAGAAATATATTATTTTCGCCTGAGTGCTTCATATTTAATTTCTTCTATTATAAAAGAGATTAATTATTGTTATCTCTTTGTAATTAGATAGAAGGTTATTGTAATTGCTTTACTAGGGTGGAATCCTTATATACTTTCCTAATGACGTAGCCTAAATTGGATGAATCACGTAAATATTTGTGTCGATTTTTACCTGCATTTTTTTCAATTTCACTTTAGTTGTTAGCCAACCCTAGCCCATATTTTCATAATAGAATTGGTAATCTATACATAGCACTAGCCGATAGAGTATTGTCAAGTGTGGAGGAAAAGAAGACTGTAAAAAAAATATGGGATACATTGACAAATCTGTATGAGGCTAAATTGTTATAAAACAAAATCTTCTTGAAGAGAAGGCTTTACACCCTTTGGATGGTGGAGTCAACTATGGTGATCAACCCCATCAACACACTCAACACTTCATTTTCACAACTCATATAAATGGGGCAAAATATGGAGACGAGGTGAACGTGCTGAGATTTTACTTCAAAGTCTACTAGATTTGTATGATCAACTCATCATCAACTTAACCAACAACATAGAAAGTCTAGTCTTCAATGATATTGTAGCTTTAGTTCTTGAAAAAGAAAGTTAACGCAAGAACAAGGAAGACAGATTGACAAATACACAACCCGAAAAAGCTTGATGATGATGAAAAGGAGATCAACGGAGCGTGGCCTCAATTGGAGACCTAATCAGAGTATATCCAAATAAGAAAAATGTCAAGTGTCATTATTGTGACAAGAAAGAGCACTTAAAAAGGAATTGTTGGAGTTTCAAGAAGAATGAAGAAACTAAAGGAAAAGGTCCCGAGTCGTCAAAAGCCTAGAGTTGCGTAGAAAACATCTCAGGTAGTGAAATTTTGTACAGTGAGACAACAACAGTTGTTGAAAGCACAAAGCAATTTTTTAATGTTTAGTTTATGAAATCAGGAGATATATGGCACAGGACACCAAAGAGAGAATGGTTCCATCAATATGAACATATCCTATGAGGATCTGCATTATCATGCCATGAAGATTGCTGTTATCGGTACTATTAAATTAAAAATGTATGATGATATAGTTTGCACTATCCAAGAGGTACGACATGTAAAAGGCTTGAAGAAAAATCTATTGCCATTTGGACAATTAGATAGTACTGGGTACAAAACCCATGTACGAAATATGATCATGAAAATAAGCAAAGGCATGCTTGTGATGATGGAATTAGAAAGGATAGCTGCAAATTCATACATGTTTAATGGAGAGATGCTACAAGAAGAACAAACATATGAGACATTGACAAGTTTAGCAGAAAAATTAACGATGATGTGTCACCATAAACTTGGCTATATGTTGACACATGATTGGAAAATTCTCTCAGAACAAAAGCTTCTTCCAGGACTCAAAAAGGTTTCATTACCATTTTGTAAGAATCATATTTCTAGTAAGAAACACATATCAAAGTTCAATAGTTCTACTTCTAGAAGTAAAGCTGTCCTAGAGCTAGTTCATTTTGATGTTTGGCAAGCACTAATTTTGTCCTTAGGAGGTGAAAGATACTTTGTATCTTTCATTGATGTTACCATAGGAGATGTTGTGTTCGTGCAAAATCCGCAAGAGTACGTGATCGTTGACAAGTAATAAATTTAGTGAACTAACAGTATCGTCTCACTGGAAATAATTTTCGATTCAAGTTTACTAGTTTTGTACAAAATTCGAATTATGTAAACAAAATAGAGATTTTGATTTAATTTTATGCTAAATTTTCAAAAAAAAAACAAAAAGATAAAAGCAGTTTTTGTATCAAATTATGAATGATTGTACTGAATTTCGAATATGTCTATTGCTGTCTATTTCAATTCTTGGTTTGTAATCTAGTTTTGTTCATACATTTTTGAAAATTGATAAAGTTATCATATATAATTTTCTTTTTAAGACAAATAAAATATATCATAGCCATGACTCGAATCTATTTCTAACCCAAATTTTAATTATTAGAATGCATCAAATTTTAAATTATCGAATCTATATGATTACATACGGAATAAATGGTATTCCTAATATTTATTACACATATGTTAATTTTGCCACGTTCTAAATTTATAGTGAGTCTCTCAACACTACAAGAAACACCTAATTATCCACAATAAAATAATACAATGGGTATGCAAAATTATTTAAGAAATGCAAGAAATATTAAATTACTAGTCTTAAATTAAAATAAATAACTCATAGGTTCATCTTCATCCAATATAAAAATGGATCCAACCTAACTTGTTTTATATTAATTACAAAAAGAATAATGGAGAATCATCACTCGGATCATGAAATAATGTAAGAAATCTTGATTTTCAATTTTAGTGTTGAATTTTTCGAAATCTTGATGTAATTTACTTCTATTTCTTGCTAGGGTTTGAAGCCCTCTCTCAAAATATAGTATTGGCCCCTGTTCTTGATGAATTTTATGATATTATTTTGTATCTATAGGCTAGAGAGAGTCTCCCAATGTTTTGGCCAAGTTTTGCATTTATATGAGCCCAAAAATCAAGCTAAACGCATGTAGGATTGGATTTTTGGTGATTTAAATTCGTCACGCAACAGGTATTGAATTGAATTGCGCGCCCGCAACATATTAACTAGCGCCCACGTATCGTTTCATCAATTTACTCCCTGTTAGTTTTTCTCCCAGTGCACCGACCATTCCCTATCATCGATATTAAATCTGAATTAACTATTAGAAATATGCAATTTAGTCTTGAACTTTATATTTCTTCCCTTTTTGCTTCTTAAGTCCATTTCGCTCAATATGCCTTGAGTTTTACCTAATAAATAAATTTAGCACATGATTACATTGTAATTTATCAAAATTAACGATCCAAGTAAATGTATAAAATACAATTATCCATGTGTTCAGAGTCTTCAAAATATTCAAAGAGTGGGTGGAACTTGAATCTAAAAAGAGTCAAGCGTTTGAGGTCTAACAATGAAGGATGATATACTATGGTGAATTTAATAACTTCTGTCAACAAGAAGGTATCAAGAGGCAATTCACAACAACGTACACTCCAAAACAAATTGGAGTGGTAGAATGGATGAACATGTCCTTGTTAGAAAGAATAAGAGAATGTTGAGAACTACCGCCAAATCATTATGGGCAGAAGCAATTAAAATCGCATGTTTTGTGATCAATCGATCACTATCAACGGCGATTGATTCGAAGAAACCTATGACGGTATTGAATGGCCAGTTGATGATTCTCGATTACATATATTTTGAAGTCTCGTGTACATTATGTACAATGCCCAGGAAACATCAAAGTTGATGTAGTCAAGTGGTACCACCTGTGGGATCACATTACCCACAAGGTGATAATCAATAGAGATATAATATTTGCAGAAGGCAAGATATAAGAAAAAGAAAATAATAGCACTTCGAAAGAGAAATCAAAGACTACTACAGTTGAAATTAAAGATAAACAAGAACAAAATGTTCTAAATTTTTCTAAAGCAACACTAGAGTATGAAGAACAAGAACAAGTTGAGTTTAGAATTCCAACAGTTCTGTGATCAACTTGGGAGAAGAAAAAACCAGCTTAGCACTCAGAGTACATAATGGAGGGCAATTTTGCATACAACTCACTGACAGAATATGGAAAGCCATCAACTTTACATGAGGCTATAAATAGTCAAGAACTTTCTTTGTGGATAGTAGGAATGCAGAAGGAAATTAAAACTCTTCTTAAAAAAATACATGGAATATTGTTTCACTGACATAAGTGAGGAAGGTCATTAGAAATAAATGAGTTTATAAGATCAAACGAGATGGTAATGGCCAAGTGGGGTGGTATCGTACAAGACTAGTGATGAAGGAATATACTCAGAAATAAGGCATTGGCTTCAAAAAAAAATTTCTTCTATTGTTCATCCCACAATAGTTTGATTAGTCTTGGAAATGTGTCCTACATTCAATTTGTACCTGGAGCAATTAGATGAAAAAACTACATTTCTTCACATAGAACTTGAAGAAAAGATTTATATGCTCCAACTAGATGGTTTTGAAGAAAATCAGAACATGGTTTGAATGTTGAACAAATCTCTATTTGATCTCAAATAGGCGCCGAAATGTTGGTATAAAATATTTGATTCCTTCATCATGAGCATTAGATAATATATTCAGTTAAGATCATTGTACTTACTACATGAGATGAAGATAGTGATTTCATTATTCTGCTTTTATATGTTCATAACATGTTGGGAGCAGGGCCCCAACAAAGATTATATTAAAGACTTGAAGGCACAATTAGCTATGGAGTTTGAAATGAAGGACTTGAGACCAGCAAACAAGATTCTAGAGATGTAAATTTACCGAGACAGAAATAGTAGGAAAATTTGTCTTTGTCAGAGTCGTAGCAATGAAGCAGAGAAAATGGAGATATCTTGAGTATCGTATGCATCAGCAGTAGGTAGCTTAATGTTTGCTATGATTTGTACAAGACCAAACATTGCACAAGTAGTGAGGTGGTTAGTTGATACATGGCAATCCTGGTAAAGAGCATTTGATAAATCTAAAGAGGATCCTGAGATATGTCAAATATACCTCAAATGTTACATTATGTTATAGAGGATCATACTTTACTGTCAGATGCTATTTTGATTCAATGATGTAGCTTCAAAAAACTTTTTCTTGATGATACTTTTGAAAAAATGAATTTCATTGATTGATTGATTCAAAACACCTGTCACTTAACAGTATCTGTGGGTCATTTACTCTTGTTAGATGAGCTGTAAGCTGGGTTTCAAAACTATAGTATATCTTAAATACTACTATAGAGGCAAAATACTTGGCAGCCACACAAGGTGGCAAAAAGGCAATCTAGTTACAAATATTAATGGAGAAGCTAAGACACAAACAAGAGAAGATTGCTCTTTTTTTATATAATCAAAGTGCATTAAACCTGGTAAAGAATTCAGTATTTCAACTTAAGACAAAACACATTCGAGTTTAGTATCATTTTATTCGAGAAAAGGTGGAAGAATTAAGTGTGGATATTCAGAAAATCCATACAGAGGACAAACTATCAGATATTTTAACAAAGCAAATTAGTATTGACAAGTTTATATGGTGTCGATCCTTTATCAATTTAGCAAAAAGTAAGTAGCATGAAAATGGCAAGTGTGTGAAGAATAGAAGGGTTACTACAAAAGTGAATAAGTGGGAGACATATTGGCTAAAGCCAATTTTGTTGACTTTGGGGACAAAATTTTCTTTATGCATTAAACTTACACCTTTGCAATTAATGCTATCGATTGAAAGATTGAATCTGAGGAAATTTTTCAATTTTTAGTTGAAATTTTTATAGAAAAGGCAGCCAACCTTTTACTGTTTATGTTGAAAGTGTGGTGTGCAATTAATGATGTAGGTTGCAAATTTTCATTATAAATTGGGGATGCAGCCAAAGAGAAGTGCGTACAATTGTAGAGAGGAAGAAAAGAAGTATGTTATCTGCTACACATATTAGAGAGAATAATTAGTGAGTACAGAGATACGTTAAAATTATAGAGAGAAGTATATTATTTTCTCTTGAGTGTTTTCTACTTAATTTCTTCTATTATACGAGGATTAATTATTGTTATCTTATTGTAGTTAGAGAGAAGCTTATTGTAATTTTTCTACTATAGTGAAACTCTCATATACTTACTCGTTGACGTAGCCTAAATTGGGTGAACCACATAAATATTTGTGTCCATTTTTAGTTGCATTTTCCTCAATTCCACTTTAATTGCTAGTCAACCTGGACCCATATTTTCCTAACATATTCAAAACGTTGACCCATAATTTTTGTGATCCCACCACTATTCCACGTAAAAAGTTTTTTAAATGACATTATTTCTGGATAGAGACTTTAAAAATTGTATTTCTCAACTCAATCAACTGATTTTCAATTGAATTAATCTATAAATATTTACAATTGAAGAAAAATATTTAAAAAAAAAATACACGGAACGTTCCAGATTCGACACCTATCTACGATCATGAATACTGCAAGAAAACTTATAATCCACTAATCGTGTAATTTTGCAAGTGTAAGGATCATGAGAAGTAATAACAGGGCAATAGCCCATGCAATCGTAGGGCTATGTTTGACAAAAGCAATTTATCACATTGTCATGCCATGCAATCGCATGATGTTAATTCTACGGAAAAAAAAATTATTTCCATTTTTTGTTTCGTTGAAGTTTTGAAAAACAATTTGGTTAACGATTTAACTTATTTTGGGCCTCCAATTTTGTCATTCTTAATTCTAGAGCATGGAGAACAATTCTAGGAAGAGATTGAAGGCAAATAACATGAAGAGATTGAGGATTCAGTGCTTGGAAATGAAGATCTAAAGCAAAAATATATAAATAAAAATAAAATAAAAATTACGTCATTTTCCAACATTATTAAGTTTCGTTGATAAATTCTCATATCTTTTGTTGTAATTTCGTTATTTAGATGCTAGGTTAAACTTGTTAGTGTTTGGACGAAGACATAAGCCATTATTTTACCAAGATCGTTTCTTTTAGTTATTTTGTGTAATTGATTGGTATTCCATGCTTATGAATTATTTGAATGCTTGATTATCGTTTAGATAAGATGTTGCTTATTTTATTTTCAAGAGATTTGAAATAGGTATAGAAAATTGTAATAATAAAAGTAAGGATCAATAAATGTTAGGAATAATAGTTTATGAGTTATGCATTTAAATAGGCAATTTTCCAATTAAATACATTACTTTGCATATAAATATAGGATACGTATATATCTGGTCCTGCTTAGGAATAAGTTCGACTTACGTCGCGAGATATTTGTATAAAATTTGATTAGCAGTTGTCAATTATACACAAATTATACTAGAGATATAGGTTGAGAATTGAAACACGAAAGTAATAGTTGGAGTCGAAATCCTAATATACTCTTGGCATACATATTCTTCACGAGTATTTAGTAATTATAATAGAAATTTGAAGTTAAGAAATATAAACATTGATTTGTTTAGATTACATCCGAGCTTGATTTCGAATTAGTATAATTTAACTTAGAATCTATTCTACTATTCTTTACTCTTAATTATTACTTTGTCAACGTTATCTTGCGCAAATTTCACCAAACAAACACATACCAGTAAGGAGTCGCTATCTATCATTTTCTCAAATTGATCCAATTACTCTAAAGCTTGAAAAGAAATCTATAAATACCCTCTCGAAATGCATGCAGTTTAAATATCTCTATATCAAATAGTCATTTATCTTCTTGCTCCAATTTGAGCATTTAAATCAGTGAGCTTAGAAAGTAAAAATCATAGCTAGGTGAATCATCAGTTTCAATCTTTTATTGAGAAAATAGACAACAAGGACCTTTTTGCTAATATCAATAGGTGATGACGGTTTTGCACAACATGTCTAATAGGTATGCGGTTTTGACCTTTCTTTTTTCCCATTTTCCCCTTTTTAGTGGGATTTAATGGTGGAATAGACGAAATTGACGACAAGATGTATTCCACAAGAATAGTTTGAAATATGGACGTTTTGTGCTATTTTCAAAAGATAGTGGATTTTCAACATAAAGGACAATATATAAGGATTTTGTATTGTTTAGCCCTTAATTAAGTGTAAAAGTAATATTTCTAAGCTTAAGTTTTTTCAAATAAATGAAACTAAATATATGTTTTTGTTCTTTTTTCGTTACATTCTCCTTTGGACCAAACAAAATTTAAAGAACTTTCTATTAAAAACAAAGAAAATTGACTTTCCAAACATAAAAAACTGAGTTTTATTAACGGACATCAATCCCCTCCTTCAATTATTCGTTTAGCATCAATAATTAAGTTTTTTTTTTTAATTTATAAATTCGAAAATCTAGATAAATTAAAAATGAATTTTAATAACACTATTTGTAACTCTGAACGATGGGCAGTCAGAACATACACAATGAGTTTCTAACGATTCTGGCTGCTACATGCAAGTTGATACCTTGTTCTAGTAGTTTTAACTAAGTGTGAAATTATTAATAGATTAATAATTCGAACACCGAATGTAACATAATAAACCTTGAATGGAAACATCCATGGGCCTATATGCCATGGTCAAACAATTCATTAATTAATTGATAAAAAATACAATATTATTCATTTTTTATAATTACGCAAAATTAACAAAGAACAATCAAGAGAATTAGAGCAACTCCTTCATATATTCTTTTGACTTGTTGATGTAATGGAATCAACACACCGATTTTGACTTTATTACCACTTCCTTATTGTATTCGGCTGCAACCACCACTTGAATTAAGAATCAATATTCTTAACTTCACACTAAGATCTTGGTCAATTGATAGTATTGAACATTTAGCACAAGTTATTTTATGTTCTCCAAATATTTGAAGAAGATGTTGACTTTGAAAGATTCAACTAAACATCACTCCTATGAACTTGCTTGAAGACGGCTACACTGCTTGTCACGGGATCAATGAACTAAAATTATCATTAAAGCTTGACTCATTTCTAAATTAATTACTTTACTTATAGGTAAAGCAATTATAAAGATAGGAATTAATTTCTACCTAAACAGTTGTCATTAAACACAATAAGAGAATTAGCATAATATACTAAAAGATTTTCTTGATTGGTTAATAGACTAAAATAAGGAAAGACAATATTACTTTAACATAACCTTAAATTCACCTATTTAACTAATATGAAAATATCTAGGATGAAAAAGAATTTATTCTACACGAGCTGCAATCTTATAACATTAAATCATGTCATGTTATATATAGAAAACTATAAAAATGCGGCCTAAAGATTCTGGTCAAAATACTTACCATCCAATTAGTTTCCTTAATCAATTCTCATCACACATTATACTTCCCCTAGCTCAAACGTCCTAACACATTATGAAAGAAAAACAACATGATAAAATCTCAAACATAGTTGTATGGAATTAGTTAATTCAACTAACAATCAAACATTATAAGTCACTCATTGGCTTTTTGGTTTGTGCAACGTTAGCTGTCTCTGATATGCTCTCCACCTTATGGAAGGTCAAGGCTGAGTAAGCATCCACCTCGTAAATACCTGGCACTGTCCTTGAATCACCCATTCAGAAGCCCTCATTGCTGAAGTAGTCGCTACCGTTTCGAATAGTTTCAATACATCATCAATGGTTCTAGTTGATAATGAACCATTCGATGAAGAATCCACCATGCTTTTGAATGATGGAAGTAATCCCGTATAAAAATATTTGACCTAGAGTCCTTTGCTAATACTTTGATGAGCACACTTCCTTAGCATGTTCTTAAACAATTCCAAGCTTCATCAAAAGACTTTGATTTATTTTGGCAAAAAATATATATGTCATGCTTCAGTTTCGCTATTTTGACCGGTGTAAAGAACTTTGTGTAGAATTTTTGAGCTAGGTCATTCCATGTGCTGATGCTAGCAATAGGTTGAGAGTCCAACTATTCCAGTACTTTATCACGAGTGTGTATGGGAACAACCTTAATCTGATAGCGTCATCTGAGATACCCTGATATCGGAAGTGTTGCACATCTCCAAGAATCGAGAGACATGTATATGTGGGTTTTCTTCAGCTCTGCTATAAAGCTGGTGTCCATTCTGGAATATATGTATGACATTGGTCTTCAACTGGAAGTTAGGTTACCCAAATGGAGGTAGACGGTGTTGGATTAACTCTTAATGATTTGTGGTATCATATAATTCCCAACTAGCATGTTTCCCTCATCAACAATTTCCTCTTCATTGACTTGAATCACTTGTTCATTTTGCACGTTAGTCATTTGTTGTACTGCTCTTGCTTTTCTTTCCTACGATGGAAGGTGCGTTCGATTTCTGAATCAACTGGAATCAAGTCACCGTCAAGCGACCTTCACATACAAGACCTGAAAAAGAATCAAAAGTAGCACTTATATAAATTACTAAAAAAATTACTAACTAAAGCAAAAATAATTAAAAATAAAACTAGTTCGAATTAGTGTCAAAAGAAATTAAATTAAACCAAATTCAATTCTCGGCAATATCGCCAAAAACTCGTTCACGAAAATATATTTCAAATAAAAACCACCGCAAGTGTACGATTCTTAACAAGTAATAAAGTGGAATTTTTGAGTCCGAGTATCGTCCCATGAAGATTGATTGTTTCAATTCCTATTACCTTGACCTTAACCAAAACTAGAACAGAATGATGTTTTGTTATGATGAAATTATAACTAAAACAATGCTAAGTATGAGAGTAAAAATGATTTAACTAAATTAAAGGCAAACAACGTTAAATGTGATCTTCCCAAAAATAATATTTCAAGTCAGCAAATAACTTCTTCCTTTGATAACTTGAATAATCCGGTGGTGTGATAGACTTGGCCAAGTAATTTACGATGTTAGCATACTAAGGCTCTCCATCTATGCTAAAAATTTGCTCGTCTAGGAAAATCTCATTAATTTCGATGGCATCATTCTGCTCTCCTAGCTCAAGTCGAGATAAGTGGTTTGTTACCACATTTTCGCTGAATTCATGTCCCTTATCTCCCTATCAAACTCCTATAGTAGTAATACCTAATGGATAAGTCTCGGTTTAGCGTCCTTTTTCGTCAACAAGTACTTTAAGGTAGCATGATCAATGTAGATTATGACCTTTGATCACACGAGATATGACCGAAATTTGTCAAAGGCAGACCCCCACTAACAATTCCTTCTCCGTAGTGGCATAGTTTAGCTGGGCGTCAGTCAATGTTTTGCTTGCGTAGTATATCACATGAAATATCTTATTCTTCCGCTGTCCCAATACTGCCCACACCGCATAATTACTAGCATCACACATTAACTCAAATGACAAATTCTAATCTGGTGTGATGATCACTGGTGCTGAAGCCAGCTTCTCTTTTAATGTGTTGAAAGCCATAAGACACTCTTCAGAGAAGTTTTATGTGACATCCTGGGCTAGTAGGTTACACAGAGGCTTCATGATCTTCGAGAAATCGTTAATGAAGCGTCGATAAAACCTGGCATGTCCAAGAAAACTGTGAACACCTTTAACTAATGTAGGCGGCGGTAATTTCTCAATAATCTGAATTTTTGCTTTGTCCATCTCTATCCTGTTAGCTGAAATGCGATGTCCCAATACAATGCCCTCATGTACCGTTAAGTGCATTTTTCCCAGTTCAATACCAAGTTGGTCTCCTTGCATCGCTGTAATACCAAACTCAAATGCTCCAAACATTCATCAAACGATAATCCAAACACCAAGAAGTCATCCATGAAAATTTCTATAAATTTCTCCACCATGTCAGAGAAAATCACCATCATGCAATGGTGAAAGGTAGTAAGAGCATTATACAAACCGAATGGCATCCCGTGGTAAGCAAATGTACCATAGGAGCAAGTAAAAGTGGTCTTCTCCTAATCATTGGGTGCTACTGAGATCTGATTATATTCAGATTATCCGTCAAGAAAATAGTTGTGTGAGTGCCCTGCCAGTCTTTCCAACATCTGATCGATAAATGGAAGGAAAAGTGATCATTTTGAGTAGCAGCGTTGAGTTTACAATAATCAATGCAAACTCTCCATCCTATAACAGTCCTGGTGGAAATTAATCCGTTCTTTTCATTCTACACCACCGTAATACCACTTTTTTTAAGGCACAACTTGGACTAGATTAATCTATGCACTGTCTAATATTGGGTAAATGATGCCGACGTCTAGGAGTTTCAATACTTCAACCCTAACCACCTCCTTGATATTCGGGTTTAGCCTTCTCTGACCATCTATCAGGGTTTAAAATTCTCATCCATGATAATCTTGTACATGTACAGTGAAGGGCTGATATCCGCGATAGACCATCCAATTGCTGTTTTATTTTTTCGGAGTGCCTGTAGTAATCTCTCTTCCTCCACCTCACTATCTAGGCTCAAAATAATCATCGGAAGTGTAGAAGACTCCCCTAAATAAGCATAACGAAGATGAGGTAGTAGTTACTTAAGTTCCAACTTTGGAGGCTATTGAATTGATGGTAGCGACCTTGTAGGACTAGTTCCTAATTCCTCAAACTGATGTTTCTGCGTGTATGGTGCATTAGTTTCCAAAAATCTCGCACATGTCTCAATCTCAAAAGAATCTAAATGAGTAGATTGGGAATCTGCGATACATGCTTCATATGCATCTGACGAGTTGTGCAACAGAAATGTGTCTTGGACCACGTTTTCAATTACATCAATCTGAACACAGATATCTAACTCAGTGGGGAATTTCATGGCCTTGAAGATATTAAAAGCAATTTGTTCCTCGCCCATCCTTAAAATCAACTGACCCTTCTGTACGTCGATGAGTACTCTTTTAGTAGGTAAGAATAGTCGACCTAGTATAAGTGGTACCTCCTTGTCTTCCTCCATGTTTAGGATAAGGAAATCTACTAGAAAGATGAATTTCTCCACTTTAATTAGCACATCTTCAATAATCCACCTTGGGTAGGTAAGGGATCGATCTGCCAGCTGCAGAGTCACCGTTGTTGCTTTAGCTTCTCCCAAACCGAGTTTCTAAAAAATAGAAAGTGGCATCAAATTAATACTCGCATCTAAATCACATAAAACTTTAATGAAATGACAATTTCCAATAGTGCAAGGTACAAAAAAACTCCATGGGTCTTTAAGTTTTGGAGGTATCTTTTCTGGATTCTAGCGCTGCATTCCTTAGTTAACATTACCGTCTCATGCTCCTCTAACTTGTGTTTGTTAGAGAGAATGTTCTTTAAAAACTTGGCGTAGCTAAGCATTTGAATAAGGGCATCGGCGAACGGAATGTTGATGTGTAGTTTCTTGAAGATTTTAGGAATTTCTTGTATTGTTGATCCATCTTATGGTTTTTCAATCTCTGGGAAAATGGAATATGAGGCTCGTAAGGATTGATAAGATTGTTCTCCATAACCCATGGTGTTTTTGAACTCTCCTTAGCAGGTGCTTTAGGTGTTTGTTCAACCTATTCCACTTGCTTTACACTCAAAGAAGGCATTTTCTCTTCCTTTCGCAGCAGTCCTATTGACATGAATTTACGACAGTTGCACCCCGCTTCTAGTTGTTATTACTGGGTTGATCTCTGTATTGTTGGGTAGTGAACCTGAGGCTCTGCAATTCATTGATAGTGCCATTTATGGCATTTGAGTCTCCAGGTTTTTAATAGCAGCACTCTGATCTTGGAAAGTTGTTTAAGTTTTTTCTCATAAACTGATTGTTGGCTTCCAAGTACTGATTTGTTTTCTCCATAAATTTAAGAACATTTCTTCTAGTGGTAACTTCTTCTCCGACAGCTAAAACTGACCCTGTGGCCTATTTTGATTTTGACCACCCCAAGAGAAGTTAGGGTGATTCATCCACCCTGGGCTGTAGTTTTCTGAATATGGATTCATTTGTTGACGTTGTCCCCATTGTACGAAGTTCACTTGTTCCATACATTTAGCTAAAATCAGGCAATCCATTGTGTTGTGGTTTGCTCCACATTCTTCACAGCTCAACTTTTCGATTTGTGCAACATTAGCTGTCTATGATATGCCCTCGACCTTATGAAATAATGAGTCTATTTTTGTGGTCAAGGCTGAGTAAGCTTCCACCTTGTAAACACCTGGAACCTTCATTTGAACCACTCATTCAGAAGCCCACATTACTGAAGTAGTCGCTACCATTTTAAATAGTTTCAATTTGTCATCAATGGTTCTGGTTGATAATGAACCATTCGATGAAGAATCCACCATACTTTTGAATGATGGTAGTAATCACGCATAAAAATATTAGATCTGGAGTCCTTTGTTAATACCGTGATGAGGACACTTCCTTATCATATTCTTAAACCGATTCTAAGTTTCATCAAAAGACTCCAATTTATTTTAGCGAAAAATAGATATGTCATTCAGTTTTGCTATTTTGGCTGGTGGAAAGAACTTTGTGCAGAATTTTCGAGCTAGGTCGCTCCTTGTGCCGATGCTGGCAATAGGTTGAGAGTCCAACCACTTTAGTGCTTTATCACGTAGTGTGTGTGGGAACAACCTTAATCTAATAGTGTCATCTGAGATACCATGATATTGGAAGTGTTGACACATCTCCAAGAATCGAGAGACGTGTGTATGTGGGTTTTCTTCAGCTTTGTCATAAAGCTAGTGTCCATTCTAGAATATATGTACGACATTGGTCTTCAATTGGAAAGCTGGTTGTCCAAACAGAAGGTAGACGACGCTGGATTGACTCTGAATGATTTGCGTCATAAAATCCTCAACCAGCATGTTTCCCTCATCAACAATTTCCTCTTCATTGACTTTAACCACTTGTTCATTTTGCGCGTTAGCCATTTGTTGTACTACTCT
>CAIGRP010057827.1:0-30456 GCA_903798385.1 Fraxinus cuspidata | reverse complement strand
ATTGAGCTTGTGTGTCAGTGCCACTTTCTTCCCCTACATCCATATCTACCAACATATTGCACAAAAATTATGAATACACCGAGCATTTATAAATCGGAAAAGGAAATACTTTTTCTGTATTGATTGAAGACTTGGTGCTTGATACAGAAGAATAGCTGAAAAAGAATTACAACCATAGATAATTTGAGAGTTGGTCAAATTCTATATTATTCTCATTGAATAAAGATTTAATTTACCTCTAACATTAACAAGTAGTATTGAACTATATAACACGTTAATATACCTATCTATATATATTTCAGACTCTAGATACTATAAAATAAGGTTCGAGTAGACTTCATTTAGTTATTTTACTCTTGCCTATTTACTTTACTTTTGCAGCTTGCTTTCACTGGGCGAGAACTGGCTAAGTTATTCTTCAATTGGCTGCCAAAAACAATCTGAAGCCCATTATTATTTAAGGAGCAAGAGTGAAATATACTTCTACACCTTTTCTTTTTTAACTAACAGATCTTTTCAATGTATTATTTGTCTTATTGATTACCAGAAAGAGATTTCAGGAATCAGAGAAGATTGTGGTTATTTGTGTGGTCATTCAATTTGACCTTATGCTTATATGAAACATTTTATACTAGTGACTTTTTTTTTTTTCAAGACGGGCTATATAGCTTTTTTTCTTTAATAATGAGTCATAGTATTTTTATCGGAAACAGTATAATAAATCTTTTAGTAGACATTGAATTAACCACAAATTAATGATTATGAACTTCAGTTGCCTGAAGAGATATATTCTACATTGTTCATAGACGATTTGTACAAAAAACATATAAGTTGAATTGTGGTATGTTTTGCTATAGGAAGTTCCTTAGAAAGATTTTACAGATAACTGTTTGAAGTTCCTCAATTCTCAGGAGAAGCAAACTGATTATAGATTAGAGAATGGAGATATCTTTTTAGCTCAGTTGTTGTCCATACCAACCAATTTTTCACGTTACATATTATCTATTTCTTTCTGTTTCGGCTACTCAATCATTGAGAAGGGATACATCTCCAGATTCAGTACACAAAGCCAGAAGGAAAAGTATAAGATGTCACATGGGAAAAAGATGCAGAAACAAAATACTTCCAACACTACTTCATTAACCACAGAGAAATAAAAATACTGCAGGTACCTTGGTGGTGATTCGGGTTCAGATCTTCATGTGGATTTTTATTTTAGAGAAGCTGACCGACGAGATTTGGCTGGAGAGACGACTGGCGAGCGTGAAGGTTGGAGAGGAGAATGTAGAGGCAACGACGATTTGGCTTTTAGGGACTAGGGTTTTGTTTTTCAATTTAATGTTGTTTCCCCTTTTTTTTTTAATGTAGTCGGGTCGGTTTAAATCGGGTTTAGGTTGTTAACCCGTAACTGACCCAACCCGACCCGACTACCCAACCTAGTATCCGAAACCCACCCAAAAAAAGCAAAAAACCAATCCAAATCGGTCGGTTTGGGTCGGGTCGAGCGGTCTACTTGGATTGGTTTGGGTTTGCCCACTACTAGTGCCAAAATGGGTGAACTTTTGTGATGCCTAAATCAATCGACTTAAGCCTAGATTATCTTCCCAAAAAATGGTAGTCTTTGGACAAAAATGTTTTGGACTGTGTTTTTTAAATGATCTAAGTAAATATATTTAGAGGTATTCGAAAAAAAGTTTATTTATTTATTTTTAACTCCAATTTAAATTTTAAAACACAAACGGAAAGAGCTGATAAAGACCATGTCCCTCTCTTTTGTCCTCAACTTGGGGCAAGGGATTTTTTTCGAACTTGCTACATTGCCAAAATTTTTTGTCTGATTCCTTGATATAATGTCAAATGACATTTTATTATTTGACTAATTAAAAAACAATCAGTTTCTACATCCAATCATACCATATTAACAAGTCATCTGTCAAGTAATCTAGCAACATTTTCTGGTAAAATACTCATTTTTCCCTGGATTTTCCACTATCTGACAAATCCATTTTGTGACCGGGTGGGACGGACCAGAGAATTTTGTTGTCCTATGCTTGTCCCTAAGGTTTATTTAATTAACAACCTTAAATTGATGGAAATTTGTCCATTTTCTTGCACTCGCCACTCAATGTTGCAAAGTGAGTTTAACCAATACTTGAGGGACCAAAACCGATTTTCCAATGACTTGAAGACGTGTAGGTGCAGATTGCTCGCAGCATCCCCAAAATCCCGCCTTCCCGTACGCTTTCCCGGCAAAAATTCCATCCCATACCTTTCCCTTCTCTCAGTAAAATTTTAGTTCAACCTCTCGACTCTCTCACTCTACTCACACACATTCTCTGAGACAATCCAATGGCTCCATCGAAACGAACCAGCAATGGAAAATCGCCATTGGTTAATCAACAGAGGCAGATAACCACATTTTTCGCCAAGAAGTCACCATCCGAATCGTCATCTCCTACTGGGCCTACTCCATCACCATCTCTCTCGAAGCAAAACCCTAAACTTAATTCTAACGCTAACCCTAATTCCAGTCCAAGCTCGATCACTCCATCGCCTCTTCAAACCAAAAGCAAGAAGCCTATAATGGTGATAGGTTCTGATTTGTCGTCTTCTCCTTCAGCTCCTCTATCTTCTAAGACATCGTGTGCAGAAGAGCTTGTTAACAAAAGAATCAGGGTTTATTGGCCGATGGATAACACTTGGTACGAAGGTTGTGTGATATCGTTTGATCAAGTCTCGGGGAAGCATTTGGTTCGATATGACGATGATGAGCAGGAATCATTGAAACTATCTGACGAAAAGATTGAGTGGATTAATGAACCTGTGAAGAAGTTCCGTAGACTACGAAGGGTTTCGGTGGTAGATGATGAAGAGGAGATTAAAACTTTGGAGGATACCGGGAGTGGTGGGGATGATTCGGAGGATGAAGATTGGGGGAAAAGTGTGGAAAAGGAAGTGGTGGAAGACGAGGATTCTTTGGAGGATATGGCTTTGGAGGAAGAAGATGGTGAAAGTGGCGTTAGCAAGAAGGTGGCTTCCAGGAAGCGGAAGTTGAGTGCTGGAGGAAAGTCGAAATTAAGTGCAAATAAAAAGAGCAGCAGTGGAGACTTGAAAAATAGTAACAAGGGAGAACTGAAGGGCTCTGCCAATCATATTGCAGATAGTAAGTGAAAGAGTTCATTCTTTTTGTTTGTAACTATAGAGAACACTTTAATCAATGAACATGGATTTGTAACCATGATTTGAAAGTGATTTTTGAAGATCTTTTATTTCCCCACAATCTTGATTTTCCGATTAATTTTAACTGTATTTAATAATGGTCAATCTTCAATAATTATGGCTTTATTTGAATCCATAAATATCACCATCCAATATAGATATATGTTTTAAGTGATTTCATGTTTTCCTTCAGTTCCAATTAGATTAAGTTGTTCTTTTGTTATGCATCTCAATAGTGGTGGAAACGTACCTAAATTATGTGTCATTCACAATTAAAATTTGTTGTAGGTGGAAAAGTTTCCATTCCTGACAGCGGTCTAGTTGGTGATATAGCAGAAAGATTTGGTGCACGTGAAGCAGAGAAGTTTCGGTTCCTTGGGGTGTAAGTTTTATTACCTCTCGGAAGTGCATTTTTGCGTACATTTAATGTGGATAATAGGAGATGTCACTAATCCGAGGAGGGTGTTGGCTTAGCTCTGATACCTTCAGCTTTTCTTGTGCAACTGCTAAATTGTAATAAATGCTTACAGATTCTTTTTATAAATCCAATTTTGAACTGGATTCTTTGCTGAAACAGAGACCGCAAGGATGCCAATCAAAGACGCCCCAGTGATGTAAATTATGACCCAAGAACTCTTTACTTGCCTCAAGATTTCTTAAAAAGCTTAACAGGGGGGCAGGTAATTGAATTATTTGATTCTAGCTTAACTATCTTTGAGGATTTCATGGAGTAATTTATCTGGAGCTGTTTGTTTTAGAGGCAATGGTGGGAGTTTAAGTCGAAGCATATGGACAAGGTTCTGTTTTTTAAGGTAAGCATAGGGGTACAGGATACACAAAGCTCCTTTTCCACGTTGATTTGGGTACCTTATCTTGTACATTTAGACTGAAATTGTGCCATTTTTGTTGAACCAGATGGGCAAGTTTTATGAACTTTATGAAATGGATGCACATATTGGAGCCAAAGAACTTGATTTGCAGTATATGAAGGTAATTGACTGCATTGATAATAACTAACAGTTGTAATTGTGTAATGTCTATGAGAGTTTGAAGATTTCATGGGTTGTGACTTGAATAGAATGATTGAATTGCCTTTTGCATTTCCTTTAATTTGACAGTCAACTTTCTATCTGATAGCCACTTGTCCTTTCAGGGAGAGCAACCTCACTGTGGATTTCCTGAAAAGAACTTCTCAGTGAATGTAGAGAAGCTGGCTCAAAAGGTTGTATATCTTAAAGCATTCAACCTCTAATGTAAAATAAATTTTCATCTTAGTTAACCTCTGTTGTCCATTTGTCATACATTTTCTAGTTTAATTTTAATCATAGTTATTTGACTTAGCAGGGTTATCGTATTCTTGTTGTGGAGCAAACAGAGACACCTGAACAGCTTGAACTTCGTCGCAGGGAGAAAGGCTGCAAAGATAAGGTCATTCATTCTAAAACTACATAATATGCTATGCATCTATCTATTTCACGTCGGAACTTGTCATGTTCTGTAGTCTGATGTATATCACTTGCATTCTAGGTTGTGAAACGTGAAATTTGTGCGGTGGTCACAAGAGGGACTTTAATGGAAGGGGAAATGCTCTCAAGAAATCCTGATGCTTCTTATATGATGGCAGTAACAGAAAGTTGTCAAAGTTCAGCAAACCAACAAGCAGCTCATATATTTGGTGTTTGTGTGGTTGATGTGACTACAAGCAAGATTGTTCTTGGACAGGTGGGGTTCCTTGAAAAGTACATGTTTTCACTACTGATGCATATAAATGTATCTTATTCTTTACTGTCTCAACGCCCCCGACCCCCCAACAACAACAAAAATAAAAAAAGAAAGACAATTGGGAAGTACACAAATCTAGGTTCAGGTTAGGGACCAGGATATGGTGATAAGTTATTCTAACCTTGCGCCCGCCGCATTGTCATCCCTACTCTTATGTGAATGAATGATACTGCATACATGATGTACATTCTCTTTGCTATATATTTTAGATGGGACTAAATGACTAAATTTGTCTACCTTTACCAGTTTATAGATGATTCAGATTGCAGTTCCTTGTGCTGTCTCTTATCTGAGCTAAGACCAGTTGAAATTGTTAAACCTGCCAAGCTGCTCAGCCCTGAGACTGAGAAAGTACTTCTGAGGCATACAAGAAATCCATTGGTTAATGAGCTGCTTCCCTTGTCTGAATTTTGGGATGCTGAGAAAACTGTTAGTGAAGTTAAGGCCATCTACCGGCTTATTGGTGACAAATCAAGTTTTTCAGCTTTGGATAAAGCAATTGCACATGCTAGTGAATCTTTGGTCGAAAATGTTGGTGTCAACTGCATACCTGCCGTTTTATCTGAGCTCGTGAATGCGGGTGAGGATGGTAGCTATGCACTTTCAGCTCTTGGAGGTACACTCTTCTATTTGAAGCAAGCTTTTCTGGATGAAAATCTACTCAGATTCGCAAAGTTTGAGTTGCTCCCATGCTCTGGTTTTGGTGAGATCACTCAAAAACCATATATGGTTCTTGATGCTGCAGCAATGGAGAACCTTGAAGTTTTTGAAAACGGAAGAAATGGAGATTCTTCTGGGTACATATGACATCCTATCTTTTAAAGTTACCGTTCTCAGCCTTATCTTTGTTTTGGATTTACCTTTTTGGTTTTTTCCTTTGTCCATGCAGGACACTGTATGCTCAATTGAACCATTGTGTGACAGCATTTGGGAAAAGGTTACTTAGAACATGGGTTGCCAGACCTCTGTATCATATTGAGTCTATTAAGGAACGTCAGGATGCTGTAGCAGGATTGAAGGTACGTTTAGCTTTTAAAAGCTTACTCGTATGACTTTTGGTACGTTATTAGTTTTTTTATTTACTTGTGCGTTTTAAGTATTTATGGTAACCTGTCTCCAGGGAGTTAACGCTCCATTGGTGCTGGAGTTCAGGAAAGAGTTGTCCAGGCTTCCAGACATGGAACGTTTACTTGCGCGCATTTTTGCTAGCAGGTATAGTTGCAAAACATGGTCATACATCATCAAATATATGAAACTTCCATCGTTAAATTTCCTACTTGTTTCTTTAAAAGATCCATGTTCTGATTTGGGTTGCATGCAGTGAAGCTAATGGCAGGAATGCAACTAAAGTAGTCCTATATGAGGATGCAGCGAAGAAGCAGCTTCAAGAGTTCATTTCGGTTCTACGTGGATGTGAACTAATGATCCATGCATGCTCCTCACTTGATGCCATTTTAGAAAATACAGATTCTAGGCTACTACATCATCTGTTGACACCAGGTATAGGCTTAATTCATGTTTCAGCAGTGTCGTACAAATTACGATGTTGCTTGGAATCTGACAAGACAACTATATGCAGGTAAAGGAATCCCCGATGTCCATTCCATTCTCAGGCATTTCAAGGAAGGCTTCGATTGGGAGGAAGCAAATAGTTCAGGTCGTGTAATTCCTCTAGAAGGGGTTGATGTGGAGTATGATTCTTCATGCCATACAATAAGAGACATAGAAACTAATTTGAAAAAACACCTAAAGGAGCAGCACAAATTACTTGGAGATGCATCGGTACGAACTTCTTGAAAATAGCCTGATATTTGATCTTATAGCATCTGCTTGTGTATCAACCATCCGCTTGGTTCTTTTGGACAACTTTGTAGATTAATTATGTAACAGTCGGTAAAGACGCATACCTGTTGGAAGTGCCAGAAAGTTTGGGCCATAACATTTCACAGGAGTATGAGTTACGATCATCGAAAAAGGTAAAAAGCTCACTAAGTTGGTATTCTGTTGTTGTATTTATTCGTATAAATATAAAGATTTACATCTTGATTTCCCCTTTTTTCCACCAACATTCTCATCGGATCATTACGATACTGGTATTTGAACTCAATATTAGGCTTCAGTATTGATAATGTGGTTTTTGCTGATGCATTTGGCTAACAAAATTTCTTAGGTGACTTAAGTATCTGTTTCAGATAGGGTTAAATACTCGTTCATGGCATTAAGTCTGGCTGGGGAATGATGCACTCATCTGTTGTTTCTTTTAAGATATAATTGCTGTGTAGTTCTCACTCCATTTTTCTTTGAATAATTGATTTCAGGGCTTCTTCCGGTACTGGACTCCAGTGATTAAGAATTTAGTAGGGAAGCTCTCTCGAGCTGAATCTGAGAAGGAGTCCAAGTTGAAGACCATTTTGCAGAGGTTAATTGGAAAATTTTGTGAGCATCATAATAAATGGAGACAATTGATTTCTACTATCTCAGGTATTGATGCATTGTGGATATCAAATGGAAAGTGTAAATCTCAGTTTCAATCAACTACTATGTGAACCTACCGGTCCTTGTAAGGATCTTCTATCCTCAATTGGACACAAATATTTATTTCAGATTCCTATGTCCTTTTGGCTTACTTTGCTGGAATTGTAAAATTGCTTTTTATGGTTCAAATTAGGAAATGGGCCATCTTTGGTTGCTTTACAAAACATAATAAATATGTCTGGTTCATTTCTGTGTTGGCTGATACTTTTTGCAGAACTGGACGTTTTAATCAGCTTATCCATTGCTAGTGAATATTATGAAGGACCAATGTGCCTCCCAATCATCTCTCCAGTATCATCTCTTGATGAAGTGCCTTGCCTCATTGCTAAAAATTTAGGACATCCTGTTCTCAGGAGTGATACATTAGGCAAGGGTACCTTTGTCACTAATGATGTTTCACTTGGCGGTTCTGGTCAAGCCAACTTTATCCTTCTTACTGGTCCTAACATGGGGGGGAAGTCTACTCTTTTGCGTCAAGTCTGCTTAGCTGTGATTTTGGCCCAGGTAGAATTTGTAAATTCTCTTTTCTTTTAGCTATGAATTGCTTCTAAATATATGTTAATTGTTTAGCTTTGATTCGTCACAGATAGGGGCAGATGTTCCGGCAGAAAGGTTTGAGTTGTCTCTTGTTGACCGTATTTTTGTTCGAATGGGTGCTAAAGATCAAATTATGGCTGGGCATAGCACATTCCTGACGGAGCTTTTGGAAACTGCCTCAATGCTGGTAAGGGTTACACATTGGTTAGATTTAAAAAAAAAAAAAATTGCCCGAGCTATGAAAACTCTTCCTATTTGCTTGAACATCTCTTTATTGAATGCCTTTTCATCCTTAGACTTATATGAGAAAATGGTTCTTGGAGTCCTAAGTCAATGATATTGGCTGGCTGCTTGGTTTGAGCAACCATACACATGAATTTTGGAATCATTGCAAGGAAAGAAAGGCATCATCTAGGCACTTCTTAGATGATTTACTGTTATGACTCGTTCCCTGTATTTGTTATCTTTATTTTGTTGTAGTACTATATCCAATTCCATCTGGATTATCTGGTAACATCTTTTGAATTTTTTGATGGTTGATGCAGTCTGCAGCAACCCGTAATTCACTTGTGACATTAGATGAGCTTGGGCGGGGAACATCAACGTCAGATGGGCAAGCCATAGCGTATGTGCAGTTATAGAGAATTAGATGAGCTGTTTTAGATTCTGAGTCGATATTTTTGTTCAAATCTCCCAATCATTGTTAATGTGCCTGCAAAATCTCTGAAAATGTATTTAGTCTTCAGTTTTCTTATTTGAATCTCTTTTGGCAGTGGATCAGTTCTTGAGCATTTTGTGCGCAAGGTACAGTGTCGGGGAATGTTTTCTACCCACTACCATCGGTTGGCTATTGACTATCAGAAAGATCCTAAGGTATGCAAATGAGAAGAAAATGTGTCAGGAGGCTCTTCTATGACAGTTATACTCTGTAAATCCATGGTACAAAATTTTTGATATAGCAGACTCAAGTTGAAGCTCTAATAAGCTGTATATATAGTGAGATTCTGTAATCCTAAATGGGACTTTCTAACCAAGTTTTTGCAGTGGTTTAAGAAGAATCCTGTTCGACTGTGACTATTGGAATGAAATATTGCTCTGCTTAGACTTGACACCTCATTTTGTATAAATTATGGAGCAAAATATCATTCTTTTGCAGAGTATCTTAGATTCTTACAAAAAGAAGAAAAAGAGTCATGTTATAGCTTCAACCTTGTTTATTAGTTTGTGTCATATTCCAGATATTGTCATAAGGCTCTGGAAATAAATGAAAATAGAATAGAGAGAGAACACTTGATTTCTGAAGCTCTGCAATATGAACTTGCAAGACTTGATTACATTCATATATGGTCTAATAACAAGGAAACTAATTGCACTTGTCAAATAACAAATATAAATCAGTCTGACTGATCAACTATCCTAGCTGGACTAGCAACATGGAATATAGTTGGTTGCCAACTTGATCAATCTTCAATAAATCCTCATGTTACTTCTGTATACACTAACCCCTCCCAATTCCAAGTTTTTATTGCAATGGGCTTCCCTTAATGCATTGATAGGACCAATAGCATAGTTTTAAAAGATAATGCTAATGTTCTTCTATGGTTGAGGGTCATATGAATCAGCTGGAGAAAAGATTGTGGAACTGATAATGTTTTCTGTGTCTCAAAGCTTACACACACACAAAAAGAAAAAAAGTGAATAGGACCTGAAGAAAACGACTTGGGCAATATGTAATTATTTGGGTGTTGAATGCATTGATATACTAATCAATGAGCAGATATATTTTCCTATAATTATATTTTTTTCAAAAATTTCACCCTTCAACAATTTCATATTCTGTCTTCCTCATGGTACACAGGTCTCCCTCTGTCATATGGCATGCCAAGTTGGCAAAGGAGTTGGGGGTCTTGAGGAAGTTACCTTCCTTTATAGATTGACACCTGGTGCATGCCCTAAAAGTTATGGTGTTAATGTTGCAAGGTTAGCTGGTAAGTTGACATATTTTAGGAAAAATAAAGAAATTGTAAACCAAGTGTAGATTTTACTCCTGCAAAATGGGCATTTTTGAACTGGGAAAATTGATTGAAATGTTAAGAATCAAAATTGCATGCCAGGAATTATTCACTTTTCCTTGAAATTTATTGGTACACAGTAGGTCTGGACAGTATAAGATTTTAGCTTATGTTTCTTCTTTATAGTGTCCATTACTATCCAATATTTCCTACCAAACTTGCTATAGAGCTTGTGTCAAGTATTATCTATATACAATTCAGAGATAGCCTTTTGCCTTGGGTACTTGCCCAATAGCTTTCTTTGTTCTTATTTTCATACCATTTCAGGACTACCGGATGCAGTACTTCATAAAGCCACTGCCAAGTCTCAGGAGTTTGAAGGTATGTATGGCAAGAGATTAGAAGACGACTCGTCTGTTCTGAGTTGGGAAGACGAGGCATCAGTGATCATCCAAAACTTGATAAAATTTTCAGCTAACCAGGGTTGCCATTATTCTACCAAGAACACGGTCCTTGGTTCGTTGAACAAATTGCAACTGAGATTAAGGATGCTTCTTGAGCAAAATTAACCCAAGGACAGTGTACAAAACTTGTCCCTTATGTTGTGCTTGCATCTCTACATTTGCATTGAAGAATAAGCCTAATGTTTCTGTTAAAATGCACATCCCTATTTTGTGCCCAGATCATACCCAAACACAAACTGGTGCCATATCTTCCTCAAACTGTATTCCTCTAATCGCGATATAATAGCTCCTTAGAACGGCTTACATTTGGTAGTGGTGAGGAGTGGGGACGGGGTCAAGCTGAGGCAGGAAATGAGCTTGAGGCCATGACATGGCTACTTGGAATAGCTTGTACAGGTCGAAGAAATTACTTCATTGACTTATTTGCATTCTCAATTTTGTATTTTAGCTGGTAAACTTTGGCGTGCCTTGCCAATGTTTATGACACCTGAAAAATTTAGGTCACCCAGTTTGAATTTTGTGGGTATATGGAGAAACTAGTTGACAGGGTATTGTTCTAGTGCCAATTTCTGTAGATAATGAAGAGAGTTTTTCCCCCTAATTGTATCTTCTTACAGCATTGAATTATTGATCTAGTACAAATCAAGTCACAAATAAGCAAAACAAAAACTCTATGGGGATTGTATTTCGATGTTATTTAAACGTCCAGCTTCGTAGTCTTGATCATCAGAGCTTAATTCCACGTTATCTGAACTCTGAAATGAAAAATGAAATGATTAAGTCGGAATATGGACTGGCGTACAAATTTGACAACAATTCACTGATTCACAAGTTGTAAGCATCAGCATGTTTGGCTGTGTTTGCAAGTGTGTTTTTGGTACTTGGTTAATAGAGTAAACTTATTTTAGACAGTAGAATAATTCATCGAGTGAGATTGTAAGAGAATAACCTGATTTTGTTGCTCCAAACTGCTTTGAATTTTGTTGATCAATTGTATCAGTATGTACATTGGGAGAAGTATGCCAATAGCCCTAACAATAAGCAACTGCACAAGTATTTGTATAGATGAATATTAGTACAGTTTAAAGCAGAAACTATACTGTATACAGTAGTTTATTACTTGGAATTCCATTATCATGTTAAACATTAGGAGCTTACTGTAGAAAGTGAAAATGGGTAATCTCCTTTTTCTCCAGTGAGCACGCCCAACAAATGTCTCATCAGAAGCAGAAATGTCAACTGCAAATTTGAATGGCAATTAGGTTTGAAAATGAATTTGACAAAACAAATACCCAAAGATAGGTAGCAATCACAACTCGTGATTAAAGAGCATTGGGACTCGTGATTAAAGAGCATTCGGTTTTCTCCCAATTATTGGCTACGTATTTAAAAGTATGTATTGTATCGTTAGACTAGATAAGACCCGATAAGATAATCAACAAAATTTTCATTTCTTGCTACGTGTGACATCTTTAATAACTCGTAATTGAACCGGTGTAACTTGGGTTTTGAGGTGGTTTGATATTATATGGGGTTCACCACAACTTCAGCCGGGATGGGTCATATGGGATCGGCTGACCCCTACGATTTTTGCATAAACTTATGAGCATGTTCGGGATAAGCATATTCGCTGCTTATAAGAACGAGAAAAAAGTAAGCTTTATGGGCAGCCAACACGTTTCGACATAAAGTGGAAGTTGCTGATAGGGATATTTTCAGTATGAAACTGAAAAATGGCAGCCATTTGCCATACCCATAATTGCCAAGAATACATATTGACCAGATGACAATGTGAGTTCCCATTGACTTAATGCAATTTATATCATTTGGAAGATATGAAATCAACGGTTGAAAAAGATTGAATAAAAAGAACTTACAGTGAGAGCCATTGATCTGCAGCAAGTGGCTCCACTTGTATGTGAAGCTGAATTGCATTCTTCGGAGTAGTCATCATCAGTTTCAAGCACACCTCCATTTTCTTCTTCTATTTCTCTTCTTGGAATTTCTGAACTTCCTCTGTTGACATTACCCAACATACAACGTTATTTACACGTCGCGCCTCTCTTTTTGTTAACCGTGTTCGGTCCAACATACGTTATATGCTAAGTCTTGGTGTATATTGTAAGTAAAATATTTGATAAAGGAATTACTTGAAACTATTTTTTCCAAACTCGCTTTATCGATCTTTAATTTATTGAAAACGATGGTTTACTTTGACGAGAAAGACAGAAAGGAATACCTTATGGTTAATGTTGTGTCAACTAACAGTGCCTTCTTGGATGGAGCCTTGTAACCAGGTTCAAATTTCTGTACCAGACAAAAAGTTTCAAAAAATGTCATTTTCATAAAAAATAATAGAGTTACACACGATCGCTTTCCGTTTCAAGTATTCAAAATTATCCAGTCCGTCAGTCCTTGAAAAAGACAGCAAAATTGAAAATATATTGAGCGAATAGAAAGTTGCGTAGCTTCAAAATAGAAAATTCCCATATTTTAGTTTCTAAGAAAAGACCAAGTATTTTTCGCTTAACTTAAAAGTAAGTTTTTGTTACCATTATTATACTTCAGAAAAAATATCAAGTTACTTTGAAAAATTAAAAAACATGCTGTTAGGTAAAAATATGAGTTAGAATTTTACTTATTCTACTAATTTGTCAAACTAATTTTTTTTTTTTTCAGTTTACCTATAACTACATTTTTTAAGCTGAGACAAAAATTAATTGCAAAAGACTAATAGTAGGAATTAAAAAAAAATGTAAGAACTTTGAAGAATTTCGTTAATTCTCCAAAATTATTGAACGGAGGAAACTGCAGCCTGCAGGGAGATGGATAGATATATGGAGAGAAATTGAACAGAACAGCATAAGTTTTTCCAAAGAGAGAGAGAGAGGGCATGATCAAGAATATAAAGTGAAACCTGTAAACAAATTTCACAAATTGTGTTTCCCTTTTCGTTGCACCATCTCTGTATGCAGTCTCTGTGTGCAAACTGGAAAGACAGAAACCAAAAATAAGTGATTTAAGTTCCGAAAAAAGCAAGAGAAGTTATGAAGAATTGATGAAATTTGCATATATATACCTTGACAGTTCCAGAACAAGCACAGGGAGCTTCCAAACTATTAGAGGTTTCAAATTCTTGTTCATGGCAGATTCTGCATACATATATAGCAGAAGATAATTGTAAATCATCATCTGTGGATAATACAAAATCCTTCATGCCAGCTTCAAATTGCCTATTTTGGTACTGTGATGCTCTCTCTCTCTCTCTCTCTATTTGATCACAGGCCTTCGGACTTTAAATATAAGAAAACAGAGATTCTTGTTTAAAACATATAATTAATAACATTGTAAATTTATTTATTAAATACTGTATGTATTAATATTGGGAAAATAGCAGTCAGGTCCCCAGCCTATTGCTCGTGCTCGTGCGACATTTTCGTCTTCACCTTTCAAAATGGATCATTTTTAGTCTCCGGTCTTCCACTTTTTCATCTTTTGATATTTTGTCCTGATGTTCCATCTCAAAATGTCAATAACTATTCTGGTTTGCCATCGAGGTAAACTAAGGCGACTATTACTTTGTCACAGATTCTATCACTTAGATGATTTTATAATAGAATCTGCTAGGATGAACTAGTGCCAATATGTAGAGTTGCATAAGCATCTCGGCTTAACTATCAAATCGAATTTCATCAGTCAAACTTCATTTGCATTGTCTCGCCTTGTAGCTGATAATCATATATAATTGTCTGAATATGGAACAACGACCAACTTATTTTGGATAGTAATATAGTTACTCTAGTTGATTGCTTTTATTTGCTATCTTTATCGTAATTATGTGGTTAAACTTCATTGCGCTTATCAATTTAAGTTTTAGAAATTTATGTATCTTCCGTATCTATAGACTAGTATGTACATGAGGAATATCGATAAGAGTTTTAATGAAATTCAAGGTTTCTTACAAGAAAATAAAGTCAATTACATTACTTCCTTGTGTCCTGATGTTGTGTAATTATATTGAAATTGAGGGGGCAGCTAATCAAAATTAATTAGGAAAAAAAACTTAGAAAATAAATAATAATTTATTTCGTCGCTTTGACTACGACAATTATTGCGTGCTGAATATTCTTGTTTTCAATATATTTCTTGCTTTTGCAATGTTTGAATGTGAGTTGTATGATTGCGGATTAGCGGCTTTAATCGCCAGAAATTTTGAAAAGGTGGGTCCCATTTTTAAATCAACGTACATGATGAAACGCGCTCTCACCGAAGAATTTTAGCTAGATTCCGTGGCCCATTTACGGATCGACGGTCCATATTTTTTTGCCAATTAAATTCACTTTTTAAGCCTTTACAGGCATGTTCAGGAATTTAAGGTGTTGTTTGATGCGAATTAAAATAAATTTTTTAGTAAATTTTGATAAAATTCGATTAAATGCGTGATTAAAAAATTATGGAACCCACAAAATGAGTGGTTAAAATCAATTGTTAATTTTGACCGAAATTAAAATTTGAACCAATCAAGAACTAGATGTTATTTGTTATGGATGTTTTAATTTATGAAAAGAGTGACAATCACATGGACCTATCATGAATGTCAATTACATTATTTTATTGTGATCTTTGATTGTGTTTAAAATAAGTAAAAGTTACTTTAAGTGATCTTTAACTTTATGAGGAATGTTATATATACTAACTAAGAAAGCTTTATGTTGGGTGATATTAATTGATAAGGACAATAAAATGAGTCTTGTATCCGCACATTTAATTTGTTTTATAATTTCACCTCACGTTACATGTCCCATCATATGGGGACGATCCCCTATTTATATATATAGCAAGCATTATTCTATTTTAATGTGTTAATTTTATTTTTTTCTGCTTTCTTTGCTCCGCGAATGAGGGAGAAAGTCACTGAAAATCAAACAATCACTTTTTGCAAGATCAGAAAGTGAAAAGGGCATAGCATCCTCAGGGCACATACGTTCTAATCTATACATGGATTAATATACAGAAGGAACATGTAATTTTAAGTAAAAAATTATTTAAAAGTAACTTTTTTGTTTCTATACATATTTTTATATGTTGCTAACTTGCAAAAACAACTTTTTCAAATTAACTCTTGCTCAACTGTTAAAATAAATAAGTTACTTATTTTTATTTAATAAATAAAAATTGACTTACTCATAAATAATAAACCTCTTAAGCTTAGCAATCCCATAACTTTGAAATATAAAATTCTGCAAAACAGCAAAATTATAATCAATAAAATTAAGATTAGATATGTGAACTGTCTTGGTTATACGTTCAATCCATGACATGCTCTTAATAAATGTTGATTTTGATTCACTTCAAAAATACAGTACGTTTTACTCTTAACCTGCGTTGTTATGGTGAAATAGAGCTTCACGACATGCTTAATGAATCCAAGCAATCTGCTCAGATTTTAAGGAGAAATATCTTCACATGTACAAAAAATCTTCAGTAATTGAAACAATTGGCGTTCATCTGATCTGACTGTTGGGGGAGAGGAATGGCCGACCGTGTAGAAGACTTACAGATTTCAACTTTCACGATGCGGAGGGGAAAAACAGCCATTTGAGATGCTGGAAATTGATAACATTTATGTCTCTGGTCTAATATTGTCCCTTGAGGGAAGTACTGTTGATATAGAAAAAGCAAAGGGAAATAGGTGTGAAGGCTTTGGATGCATGGGAGAATGGGCGGCCTCTGGTTAATTAGAAGGATATCCAGTTATATGGCTGTCGTTGCAGATTATGATTGTGTCAAACCCTCAAGTAGTTATGAAATTTTCCGCGACCAGTTCTTGCCAGGGCTAGTGCAGATTATGATGAGGAAGGTGGGCATGTGCCGCTGTGCTTTCACCCTGAACAAGACAGAATTGCGACTGTTCGTGAATGCGTAGATTCTCAAGTAAGCCCACTTCCCAGATTCTTCAGAATTTCCCGATGAGAACATTAAAAGGTGTGCATTCAAGACTGGTCTTACCAAGATGGAAGAGAGACACCATACCAAATGGTTAGTCAAGAAGAGGAAGGTTCTGCTGAGGAACGAACCAAACTTGAATCCAAGAGCAGCAATGGCACCGTTGATGTCTAAGAGAAAGGTCGTGCGGGCAACAATAACCAGGCTAATCAACAGAATTTTGGGGGATTATTCAAACCATTCTCTGAAAGAGTCAAATGAGGAGACTGTTTGTGAAGTTAAAGGAGCAGGAAGAAAATGAAGAGGTTGATAAACTGCCACTGCCTGAAGTGGACTTCATCAACAGAGGACCTCCTTTTCAGGTTTGCTAAGTCTCTTGGCCTATATTATACCTTGATAATCAATTTCCTATTTAAAAATGAAATATTGTTCCTATATCAGTATAAAATTGCCTGTTCCTTTTTATGCGTTGTATTTGCAGTATCAAGATGACCCAATATCCTGGTTCCAAAAGAAAATTCGACGGAGGATGGTGGTGTTAACCGATCCTATATTGAAAGAGACGAATGAGCTTAAAGTCATCAGATGTCAAATTTTTTCTGAAGTTGCCAGGATCTGATTGGCGCTACCTTCCAGATGAAAAGGTATTGGTGTAATAACTAAGCGCAAAAACTATATTAAGAAAATGAAACTAAATCTTGTCCATTGTACTATTCAATCCTATGTAGTTTCAGCTTTGTTGTAACAAAAGTCAAGGCAATTATTATCTTACAATTCATATGTTGTCAACTGAATGCAGGTCAAACTCTCGACTGGCCAAGTAGTTGAAAATCATGGTGCCTCCCTAATACAGCCAAGAGGCACAACCAGTGGAAGGGGCTTTCGGAAGACTCAATCGGGATGGTATTTTTCCGACTTCAATCATTGACCCGCAGCCAATGCAGGATTTTCAAACCTCAGTTATATCTAGCTGATGGCTGCTGCTCGAATCTTGTGTTGCTCAATTGCCCTTGTACCCATTTGCAACGAAGGTTAAGAGATTTTAAAGGTGTCAACCCATGGTGGCTAGGTCGAACTTGCTGGGCATGGTTCTGCTGAAAATGTTACGGCTTTGACCGTTATAACAATAATTCGTAGGGAGAATATGCTCCTACAAAATTGTTGTAACACAAATTGACTAATCTCTTTGCTCAATTATTGCACTTGATTCCGTTTTTATGGGCTTTATATTGCAGTTTATTAAAAAAAAGACGTGAATCCAATAAAATATTTGATTAGAATTAGTTGTTGGATTTTACGTCAAATTTTTGAACTTTCCAAATAAACATAAAAGATTGACAACTAACTTGTAGCTTTTTAAAAATTAGAAGCCAATTCGTAGTGGCAAATAGCTGTATCACTATCAATTCGACCTCCCATTCCCACATTTCCTCTCTCCTCAAAAATCCCAGTCTAGATCTGTCGGAATTGCACTCAAATTCCCGTCCAGAAATCCAATACAAATGTTTTTCTTGGACTGGTTTTACGGCGTCTTGGCCTCACTCGGCTTGTGGCAGAAAGAGGCCAAGATCTTGTTTCTTGGTCTCGATAATGCCGGTAAAACTACCCTCCTTCACATGCTCAAGGACGAGGTAATAATTTTTATCCATTTGTTTTTCAGAATTATGGGAAATGATGAAATTGATATGTACAACATAATTTTTTTATAATGGATTTGAGGGTTTAATTGGATTTCATTTATGGGTTATTTGTAGAGATTAGTGCAGCATCAGCCAACGCAATATCCGACATCTGAGGAGCTGAGTATTGGAAAAATTAAGTTCAAAGCCTTTGATTTGGGAGGTCATCAGATCGCCCGTAGAGTCTGGAAGGATTACTATGCCAAGGTATGCAGAATTCCCAAATTATTAATACAGATACTTATGTATCCTGTGCTAATCGTGTGTCTTAAACCCAATGGGATCCAAATTTGTCATGCTCTTTCTACGTTTTGGTTAGATGGGATTTACATAGTTTCTGTGGAATTCTCAATTTGCTGTGAAATTTATTATTGTCTGAAGGGGAAGACAGCTGAAATTAAGCTGTTGATCGGATCTTTCTTGCCTGTGTACAACTGAATTGATCTCTGCATGGCTTGGTTTTTGCGCTAATGTTTTCAGTGACCTGTATAACTTGTGGTTAAAATGATTATTATGAATCTAATGTGGAGTAACTTTTTAGTTGGAAAGCTTCGAGTGCATGACATAATTTGGTGGGCTTTTCAAGCTGGTTGCTAGTGAAACAATTGCATCATGTGAATCTGCATGGCTTCTATATACATTTCTTCTGTTTTCAGTTATGCAGATCACTCAAAAAGTGTTATGCTTCTTGATATATATTTGGACATTCAATGGCAGTTTTGCACTCTTTTATATTGAGCTCTTCTCATTCTTCCATTTGGATTTTGGAGCATAGGTTATTTAAAGCTTTTATCTGAAAAACTGTCTAATATCTAAAATACATTTATAAAAAATTAAAAACAAAGGGAAAAAAGAGTCTCCATTCCAACCAATTTCTCATCACCTCCTGCCGTCCACAAAGACCCCTATCCCGCTAGCTAAACTACCATCGACCAACCAATCCCTCCAGACAACCAAGCTCTCCACTCAATGCGAATTCCCTCGAACCTTGAAATTACTGTTTGGACTTGAGGAGACTAAAGTCCTTCATGTGAGTTTATGATCATGTGGAACATGAGGCATGAGCGAATGAGACTGCTCACTAGCTAGCCAGTCTTCAGAGGCGGGAAACAGATCCAAGAACCTATATGATGGCAGACCCATTGATCACCAAACTTAAAACGTGCAGTACTATGCTTACTTATCAACTAAACACAATCAAGAAATCAAACCACCACTCCAGATCAAATGGAAAGGGAGGAGGAGAGCTGAAAAACACAAGGTAGACCAAAAGACCAAATAAAATAAAAAGAAAATGAGAAAATGAATATCACAAGATGAGATGCAACTCCCCACACCCCACAAGAAACTTAAATGAAATGAGATAGAATTAGAAGTGACACGAGTGAAAATAATGCACAAATGTATGGACGAAGTCTATATACGGTACGGTTTGTTTTGGAGGTGTGGGGGGAGGGGGGTTGTTGATATGGGTCAGAAGAAGATGGGGAAATTGTGCATATCAAATATAGTTTTACCAAATTTGCTATTCTTAGTTTACAAATATATGAACCATATAAATTACTATAAGATATATCACTTGAGAACAACTGAATTCCATTTAAGAAATACAAGTGATTTTCTGAAAATTGTCCTTTTCCTATAATTATGTACTCTAGCATATGTTTTTTTTTACATGGATAAATTTTTCTAAATGTTTGGCTTTATGTATTTGTATTCTTGTACAGCGGCCTTTTAAAAAAAAAAAAAAAAATTATCAATCCATGATCTTATTTGAATGTTTGTATTATTTATATCCTTATTTAATTTCGTGTAGCCTCCCACGAAAACCTCTAAAGTTTGTGTTTCTACTTTAGACGTGGGGCCTTTAACCAAGTAGGTCAGTAGATTCTCATTTTGGAATTTGGCAAGAAGTCTACATTAACTAAAGAGTTAGGGACTTAAGCGGTGCATGTGTTTGCAGAGTTATGACTGCCGTGGAATGTATTGTTTGCCTTTTTATGATCAAGTCTGTACTTCTATAGCTTTATCCACTTAATCTTTTCTTTGTTTAGTTGGCCTCAAGTATTCTTTGATTTTTCATTTATTCATGTTTTTTCCGCTGTCGGAGCAGTGATGAGACGGTGATACCAAGATGGATGTACAACCCATTTGGGAGATGCAAATAGGTTCAGAATCTTTTAGCACAATAGTTTGTTAAGTTGATTATGAATATGCTTCTCTTTAGTTCTTTGCACTCAAAGTCATGTAGGAAAATGCTGATGCTCTTAACTGATTGTGAATTTTCACAATTGTGGAGAAACATGAGACTTTATCATTTGAGAAGTTTGGCAAATCTTGTACCTTTACCCCCTATATGACATTGAGGATAAAATGGTGACATAGTTAAGCCTGAAAATATTACTTTTATATAAAAATTTATACTGTATAGACGCCATCATGGCAAGCTGTAATTTTTTTTCCCCTAAGGTATGCTTCTAAGTATTACCCGTGATTTTATTCTCCTCAGCATTTAAAAGATAAATTGGTTTACCCCCGTGTGCTGTGATAATGGGGAAACACTAGTTTTGTTCAATCTCTTAATATCTTTTTGTCTCGTTAAATATGATACCATGTAATTTATGCTTCTCATCTGATACTAACACATGCCCTGTATGTTTATATAGGTTGATGCTGTAGTCTATCTGGTGGATGCCTATGACAAGGACCGTTTTGCAGAATCAAAGAAGGAATTAGATGCGCTCCTTTCTGATGAGGCTCTTGCCAGTGTGCCCTTCCTCATTTTGGGAAACAAGATTGACGTACCATATGCTGCCTCAGAAGATGAGTTGCGCTACCACCTTGGCCTGACTGGTGTAACCACTGGCAAAGGGAAGGTGAATCTAGGAGATTCTAACGTGCGCCCTTTGGAGGTATTCATGTGCAGCATTGTACGCAAAATGGGGTATGGGGACGGCTTCAAATGGGTGTCTCAATATATAAAGTAGGGTGATCCCTTGGAAAAATGTTCCATTGGTTACATCATCCCTTCTCTCTTGACAAAGAAAAGAAAAAGAGAAGGAAAGAAGAAAATTCAGTCTTCTCACTGTGCTTGAGTCTGCTATCTTCAGCAACAACCGTTTACTTATTTCGATTTTGTCTTCTACTATGAATTTTGTTAGAGCAAGAAAAATGGATATCTTCTCTAGTGTTTACTTTTTGTAAATATTATGAGAATTGGAGTTGAGAGTTAAAAAATAATGTTTGTCTTTCATTTTGCAATTCTTTGGAGGTTTTGGAAGTCTTTTCATTTTCTTCTACGTTGACGTCAGTCCACATGACACATTAGAGAGCTCCAAGTATGGATGCTCTATTTTCATCCATCATTTTTATATATCTATCCATTTTTTAAAATATTTTTATATTGCATTTTTAACTTTATGTAAATTTATTTAAATAGATAATAATGAAATCAAATAAATTATATCAATTTAACCATTAAATTCTTTCACTCCACAATTTTATAAACACGAAACAAAGAAGACCCATGTACAATTCAGATCGAAACCCTGCGTTTCAGTGCTGAACGGTTATTGTTTCTTAGCAGCATTTATCTTGAACTTATAGGAAAGTGAGCAAGAAAGTGAGTTGAAAAATATGTTCTTTTTGTTTACAGTACTGCGAAAAAGATGAAGTGAAATTGTTAGGTTACGTTGGGTGTGAACAACAATGGAATAGCTTCCAACATTTGGATCACAATATAGAGATTTGGAATTTAGTAGTGTTGGGATTTATAAAATATCAAGACTTTGAAAATGTAAGGATTATCTTATATTGTGGGTTTGATGAAATTAGAACGTGAATAATTCTTGATTTTTGTTTGGGATGAGAATAATATGAGTTTTCTACTCGGCTTATATTTTATTTTCTTGATTTTCTTGAATTATATTAGGGATAGAATTAGAATGTGATAGTATACAAAAGTATTGTATGTATATTAGTATTTAAATGAATGAATTTAAATTATTTTATAAGGTTACTGCTGGAATACAACGTGGACAAATATAGTATTTCTCATTAAATTTAAAAATTTAGTAAATAAATGAATTTATAGTGGAATGAATATATGTGTGTGTTTGATCCACATTATTTTGGAAGAATGTATTCTGAAATAGTATATTGATGGAGAATGTGTGGTTGAAAAAGAAGGAAAAGTTATTGATGTGATGGAAAATATTATTTTATTGAAGATTGTGTGGTTGAAAATAAATTATTTGATGCACATTTTTAAAGAAAGAATGTATTTTAAATTGTGATATGATGAAAAATATGTGGTTAAAAAAGAAAGAAAAGTTTTAGATTTACGTATAATATTATTTTATTGAAGATTGTGTGGTTGAAAATAAATAAAAGAATGAGAATTTTAATGTGTATCAAACAGGGGCTATAAAAGTGGTGGATGAAAATAGCTATCTCCCATTCTTATCGTGGATCCTAGTTAGCCTAAACATATTACATGATGAAAGTGTATCACACATGCAAAAGGGGCGACACTACCTAAAATTATAATAAACATGTCAACCATATAAAGACATTGTGACCTACTATTGAAAATTCACTAAAACATGTGTCCATCGAATGTTGAAAAGTTTATCAACAAAAATGACATCGAATAACGAATCTATAATAGTTGTGACATCTAAGAGACTTGTCACTATCCAAACTCTTCATTTAAATGTGATTTTCGGTTCCAAATTATCAAAATTTTATTTTTGTCATAAAGATAGACCCAAGTTCAATCAACCCCGTGGACAAGCACCTTAGAAGCATAAGCTTGGCATTAAGGACAAGACGTGAAAAAAAAGTCCCCATTCTTATTAGAGTCCCACTTGAAAACACTGTTCCAATGGTAGTCTCTTACTGCATATCCTCTCTAATAGAACATTTTAAGTATAACTCATCTCTTAGACGAACAACGAGTTTGATATCTTGGATAACATTGTGTAAATTTACAGCTTCTTATACATTGATTTTAACAATATTTATTCCAATTAATGATCAAATTTTCTACACATGAAAGGATGTCGTCCAAAATGTCAACCATAAATGCTTGTCCACGGTCTCCATCAAGTACATAAAAGCTTTATTCGAGATTTAGGACCGTACAAATTGGATAGACGATCAGGAGTCGTGTTCTTTGTCCTGACTGAATGACCGGGACAAAGTTGGCCCCATTATTGGGCCGCCCCACTCCAATAGGGGGGTGTCTTTCTCCTAGTTAGATATTCAAAATTAGACAATCAGAGTATAGTGACATCATGCTTACCCTCTCTCCCGGGCCCGCCTTAGGGAGGAAATAGTAATCCGCGTTAATTACAATGTATGTCCACCACTTTGGCTTTGGTCCTACACGTTTACAGTCAAACACACTCATTTCTCTGACTCCCCCCACCCACACTCCAATATATATAAGGATAACTAGAGAGAGATACATACAAAATAAAATACAACTCCTCTTCACTGTGAATCAAAGCAAGAATATAAAGGCAAAGGAATTCATCAAATTACTTACAATTTTCGCATATATTGATGGGGAATTTCACTTCTTGCTGCTCTGTCAAATCGCAAACAGCGAAAATTATTGATCTCCATGGGAATATTCGGATTGTTGAGATCCCTTTAACTGCTGCAGATCTAATGCTTGAAGAACCAGGTCACGTTGTTTCGCCGGCCGTTGAGATTTCTGGATCTGATTCCCGGTTTTCGGCGATGAAAGCCGATGAAGAATTAACTGCCGGAAAAGTTTATGTACTGATTCCTGTACGTAGAGTTCATAGTAAGGTCTCAGAGTCGGAGATGGCAGTGATCAAGGCTTCCACCGGTGTTAAAAGTAAAGCAAAACGACGTAATTCCAAGGTTCTGCCGGTGGTAGATGAAAGTTCCGATGAGGAAATTGATACTCCGGTAAAATTGATTCCGAATCAACGGCTAAGACCTTGGAAACCTGCTCTAGAACCAATTTCAGAGGGAATTTGAGGATTCTTTTTATTTTTGGATGGGTTCCGAATGTTTTTTATTCCACGCGGAGGTTCGAGACCTATTCAAGCTCTGTCTTGCAAATTTCTCCTTTGGCAAGTTTATGGATATAATTTGTACAAATTATTTATTTATTATACCTTTTATTGAATGCAAGTTAATTTGATGACACTATTATAGTACAAATCTATTTCAGTTGAATGGTTCCTCTTCTATTGATCTTATTAGGTATGACTTAGCTCCCGTCTGCCCTTATTATTTGTCATTAGTTGAAATTATCATTTTTGAAATAGTATTTTTTTGAAAAAATGAATGTGTGATTAAAAAATAAGAAAAAAATTTGATTTTATGTGTAATGTTATTTTATTTCAGAATGTGTAACTGATAAGAAGAGAGTGAGAGAAATAAATTATAATTTTAATTGGGTCAAACGTTGGCTTACTCTTATGTCTCCATCCTCCATGTAATTTGTCTCTACATTTTGAAAAAAGGAAAGAAAGAAAATGATTTACGAATTATCATGACAACCGACAAAAAGAAGATCTAATAAACTTCGTTACGTGCAGTGTAAAATGTGATTAGAGGAGGAAAACGTTGATCTTGTTTGGTATAGATAATAATCAAATTAAAAATTTAAGTGAAAATTAACAAATAATTTAATTGTTATGGAATTTTCAACTTTTTAACTATATATTTCATTACTACTTAGTTAAATTCATCAATGATCATCTAACTTTATACTTAATGTCATTATGACTATTCAATTTTATTTTGTTTCATCATGACCATCCAACTTTATACTTAGAATCACCATGACCATCCAATTTATTTTGTTTCACCATGGCTATCCAATTTCATATAAAGTTTCACCACGATTACCCAATTTCATATAACATTTCATCATGACCATCAAACTTCTTTTCACTATTTTCATTAATTTTAAAATGGGTAAAACAGTAACTTTGCATTATACATAAAAAACACGTTTAAAATAAAAACTTAATTTAAAATAAAGTTACTTATAGAAAAATATAATAAAATAAAAACTTATTTTAAAAAAAATGTTCCTTAAACAAATAAAAACTTATTTTAAAAAATACTTTTAAATAAAAACTTATTTTAAAATAAACGGTAAAATTAAGTTTTTTTTTAATTCATTTATATATATAATACAAAGTTGTCGTTTTACCCCTTTTAAAATTAATGAAAATTGTGAAAAGAAGTTTGATGGTCATGGTGAAATATTATATGAAATTGGATGGCCGTGGTGAAACTTTATATGAAATTGGATGGCCATGATAAAATAAAATAAATTGGATGGTCATGGTGAAGCTAAGTATAAAATTGGATGATTTGAATTTAGAACATGAATGATTCTTGATTTTTTATTTTTGTTTGGAATGAGAATAACTTGAGTTTTCTACTCGGATTATATGTTCTTCTCTTCATTTTCTTGAATTATAATATGGATAGAATTAGTTTGATAGTATATAAAAGTATTGTATGTATATTGTATTTAAATGAATGAATTTAATTTATTTAACAAGGTTGATGTCGTCTCCGTTCTTATCCTAGATCCTAGTTAGCCTAAACATACGAAAGTGTGTCACGTGTAAAAGGGGGACACTACTTAAATCTGTAATAAACATGTCAACCATATAAAGACATCGTGACCTAATATTGAAAATTTACCCATCTAATGTAGAAAAGTTTATCAACAAAAATGACATCCAATAACGAAATTTTATTTTTGTCATAAAGATAGACTCAAGCTCATTCAACCCCGTGGATAAGCACCTTAGAAGAATAAGCTTGGCATTGAGGACAAGATGTGAACAAAAAGCCCCCATTCTTATAACACACCTTTCCAATGGTAGTCTCGTACCGCATATCATCTGTAATAGAATAATTTAACTATAACTCGTCTCTTAGATGAACATCAAGTTTGATATAATGGATGAAATTGTGTGAGTCGATAGTTTTTTGTACATTGATTTTAACTACATTTATTTCGATCAATTGTCAAGTTTCCTACACATACGAGGATGCCATTCAAGATGTCAACCATAAATGTAAAAATAGTTTAATTGTTGCTGATTTAGTATGAGAAGGATGATAAGGACACATGTCCGTGCTCTTACATCAAATACTTGAAAGCTTTACTCGAGATTTTGTCCGTGCTACAGGGCCACATTCAAACCGACGCGCCACTCCCATAGACAATCAGAGGATAGTGATATATTCAAAAATAGACAATCAGAGGATAGTGACGTCATGCTTACCCTCTCTCCCGGCCCCGCCTTAGGGAGGAAATAGTAATTCGCATAAATTACACAGTATGACCAGTTGACCACCACTTTGGCTTTGGTCCAACACGTTTTCAGTCAACACTCTTATTTCTCTGACTCCCCCCACCCACACCCCAATATATATAGGGATAACTAGATTGAGAAACAAAATAAAATACAACTCCTCTTCACTGTGGATCAAAGCAAGAAAGTAAAGGCAAAGGAATTCTTCAAATTACTTACAATTTTCGCATATATTGATGGGGAATTTCACTTCTTGTTGCTCTGTCGAATCGCAAACAGCGAAAATTATTGATCTCCGCGGGAATATTCGGATTGTTGAGATCCCTTTAACTGCTGCAGATCTAATGCTTGAAGAACCAGGTCACGTTGTTTCGCCGTCCGTTGAGATTTCTGGATCTGATTCCCGGTTTTCGGCGATGAAAGCCGATGAAGAATTAACCGCCGGAAAAGTTTATGTAATGATTCCTGCACGTAGAGTTCATAGTAAGGTCTCAAAGTCGGAGATGGCAGTGATCAGGGCATCCGCCGGTGTTAAAAGCAAAGCAAAACGACGTAATTCCAAGGTTCTGCCGGTGGTGGATGAAAGTTCCGATGAGGAAATTGATACTCCGGTGAAATTGATTCCGAGTCAACGGCTAAGACCTTGGAAACCTGCTCTAGAACCAATTTCAGAGGGAATTTGAGGGTTTTTTATTTGTTATTTTTGGATGGGTTCCGAATTATATTTTTTATTCCACGCGGAGGTTCGAGACCTATTCAAGCTTTGTCTTGTAAATTTCTCATTTGGCAAGTTTGTGGATATAATTTGTATAAATTATTTATTTATTATATACCTTTTAATGGATGCAAGTTAATTTGATGATACTATTATAGTATAAATATATCACAGTAGTATGGTTCCTCTTCTATTGATCTTATTGGGTACGACTTAGCCTTCATTTGACCATTATTATTTGAGATTATAATTTTTGAAATAATTTTTTTCTTTTTTTTAAATGAGTGGTTAGAAAAGAAAAATGAATTTACGTGTAATATAATTTGTGATTCATATGAAGATAGAAAAATAAATTATAATTTTAGTTGGTGCCAACTGAATACTCTTATGTCTCGACTCTATGTAATTTGTCTCTGCATTTGAAAAAGAAAGAAATAAGGAAAGAATATTGTTACATTTATAAATTACGTGGCATCGACTATTCATTGGATTGAACATATTAACTAAACAATTTGCATCTTGGACTCGACTCATTGACCACCGACTCATTAACATTTTTCTATATATATATATACACACACACACATATATAAGTTTCATTCACAATGAAGGTATGTTCTTTGACCAAACCAAATCCTCACTTCCTCTCTTGCACTCATATTTTCCTCGTCCAGCAATTGACTTGACCGTCGAGTACAAACGATCGTCGGACATTTTTCTTGACCGGCAGTCTTCGCCTCCTAACAGGGTGTTCAATGTGCAGGTAGAGGGGGGCGTGGTAGTGATTCTATTGACTCATTTTTTGGGGGTGGTGACGTATGTGGGAAATGATACTAACCATGTTTTACCACGTACCAAAAAGTTACCGGAAAAGATTAGTTTTTCCAAGAAGTTTGTTCTACCAAAAGTTCACAAAATTAGCTACATGAAGCAAATTTCCTTCGAACATTTTGTGGGACTCAAAGAAGAAGAAAATCCCGAGACAGCCACCGGAAATGAAGAATTCTTTTGAGCAATTTCTCTACCAAAAACAGAGGACACCGCCAAAAATGAAGAAAATATTGCTATTGGAAGGGAAGAAATAGTTTGCAAAACCGAAAGCAATTTTTCTTAGAGGAGTTTCTAGTGCCCAAGTTGAAGAAAGAGGCCATGAAAATGGTAATAAAAGAAGAAATAATCAGCATCCACCCGAGGTTCCGTCTACATATGGTTTGAAACAAAACTAAAAACTCCTTGTTGGAATCTTTGCTTCCATGTGTAAATAAAATTCAAAGGCTTTGTCATTAAACCAAGGCATTAACCTCCCTGCCTTCAAAGGGAAATGCATTCTATGAGTCTCCAAGGATGGTTAACAGCGAACAATGATGCAACATCCACCATCTTGTTAATCTCCAGCGACAATTATCACTCCGCAATATCACGGTGACCGACGGCAAATGGCCAGAACTTTGTCCACTATGCAAATATGGATTTTTGATGGGGACAGGAAGTGATGGTGGCGTGTTTGGACCGTTTCCTTCGGACTTTTGCTAGTTGTTTTGTCTACAAAAGAAGCTGAATTTTCGGCCTAATTGGTACTTTTCAGCTTAGCAATTTAATCTCATAACTTAAACAGGAGCTTAATCTCTTCACTTAAACATGCCGTAGAAGATATTGGTTAGTTATTGGGCCTCTTGGAAGAATTTAATGGCTAGAAGGTGGGCTTAGTTGATTGGGCAAATATTTATGTAAAATTGGGCACATGTTGCTGTTTTGATTTAAAATGATCAAGACCTTTATCCTTTAAATGGACCTTTTTAGCATATCGTGGCCTAACGAATTCATGGTTTTAAGAGACCTCTTCGGGTTTAGATATTGGGTAATGCAGAATTAGGCCAGCAAATTTATTTTCTTGGGCCTCATAACTCTTCCATTTAAATCTCTATTTGGGGATACATGGAATTGGGCCTCAGATTTATTTACTTGGGCCATTTTGGTAGGATTATTATTGTTATTAGGCCATTGCAATTGTCTCCCCTTCACGGATTGATGAGCTCTGCTATTTCTATTTAAGATGGACTCTTCTCTAGTAGCTCAAGATTCTGATGCCAACAATCATTTATTTGAAAAGGGCATCATAAATTTGATGGTCTGACAACTCAGGAAGATGCTACCAAAAAATAGAAGTCCATTTTGGAAAATACAATATCTTACGTTATTAAGTATGACAAGCTCATAAAATCCTTCAACAGTTAAAATATGGCGAGCACATATCTCCATCAAGTTATTAACTATGACAAGCTAATAAGTTAATTATGACAAGCTCATACACTCCTTTAACGGTTAAAATATTGCGAGTCCATATCTCCATCAACTTATTAACTATAACAAGCTTCTCATAAGTTACGTTAAGTATGACAAGATCTTACCTTATGTTTAGATTTTATATGGCGAGCCCATAGGCTGCCTCGCTTTATTCAGCATCATCACAGGTTTCAGTTGCTTCAATATGGCTCGCCCTCTTCAACAGGGGCATCGCCTCGCTTTATTCAGCCTCATCACAGGCTTCAATTCTGCAATATGGCTCACTATTCAGTAAGGACCTCGCCTCACTTTATTCAGCCTCATCACAGGCTTCAATTGCTTCAATATGTCTTGCCCTCTTCAACAAGGGCGTCGTCTCGATTTATTCAGCCTCATCATAGGTTTCAATTGCTACAATATGGCTCGCCCTCTTTAGCAAGGGCCTTCCCTCGCTTTATTCAGCCTCATCACAGGCTTTAATTGTTTCAATCTCACTTTATTAAGCAATATGACTTGCCTCTTCAGCAATTACATCACATTTACATCAGCTCATCATAGCTCATCTCTACGCCAACTTCATCACACTGGCTTATATTTCAAGTCCGACCAGCATATTAAAATTTGACTCAGATTTTGGGGACTATTGTGATACTAGTATCTTGGTATCTGATGCTACCAAAAATCGTACCTGATGATTTCCGAGCTCGACGACTGAGAATGAGCACGAACGAGATCTTCCGATACCTGAAACAAAGGCGTCGAGGTGTGTCCCCGTCGCCCCTCCGATGCTTAAGTTAGAGAGAGAATAAGAAAAGTTTAAATGCTCAAAACTGAATGTTAAAAGCGTACCTTAATAATGAGTTGAGGAGGTGTATTTATAGAGGCGGGTAGCACGTTCCTAGTGGGATTGTGATGTTGAAACCCCTAGGAGTCCTACCGTCATTGGAAGTTGCAACT
>CAIGRP010057815.1:0-11018 GCA_903798385.1 Fraxinus cuspidata | reverse complement strand
AAACTTTTCTTATTCTCTATCTGACTTAAGCATCGGAGGGGTGACGAGGACACACCTCGACGTCTTTATTTCAGGTATCGGAAGATTTCGTTCGTGCACTTTTTCAGTCATGGAGCTCGGAAAGCATCATGTACGATTTTTTGTAGCATCACCTAGTAAACTTCAATTTTATATATATATATATATATATATATATATTTCTTTTTTCCTATTGAAGTGAAAGTTTGTTAGTTATTACCTTAAGTCCCACAATTATTTTTTGAAAAAAAGTAGTTTTTGAATTGTAATTTTTGAATAATGAGATTAAAAATTTTAAAACTTGATTTAGGTGAGAAATATTTTATTTTAAGAAGAATACTCTTGAAAATAAGTACTAGAAGCAAAAAAATATTTTATTACTCAAATAATCTTTTTTCATTTTTAAAGATGTTATAAAAAATAATAGAATTGAAAACATGAAGACGAGGCGGATGCACCATTTTCGTCAAAAACTAGGCCACACTCCTCAAAATCATCGAAAGAAAATCCTATGTTCCAGTGATTAAACAGCAGCTATCTTGCGTTCCGAACTCAAATTCAATTCATTTTTTCCTCCTTCAAGAGGTTAGAGAAGCGGGAAAAAAATGAATTTTGCTCTGAAAATCTCACCTTCCTCAATTACTTCATTACCCGAAGTGTTCCCATCTAATTGTAATTCCCATAAAGTTGCATGGATTTTCCCCGAACACGTTTACAGAAATCACCCAAATGTCACGGGTTCTCGTCCATTTTCTTCGCCCCGGGTCAGTAATAAATTTTGCATTTTGGTTCCTGCTTATTATCCTTGTTCTTGTTAATTTTAATGGGCTTTAGGGTTTGGATTTGTTTAAATAGACATGTAAATTTTGTATTTGATTTTTTTCTTTAAATTAGTGCTAAAATCCGTTTTAAGGTTGTTGAATTGAATTTAGCAGGTTGAGGTAGTGATTAGTATATCGGTGTACATATAAAGGAACTCTGAGAAAAAAATGATATAAGATAAATATAGGTTGTTCTGAAAATCCTCAACAAAGACGTCTACAAGACGATGTTCTCTTCATTCAAGAAGAGCTTGAGAAGATGTTTATAGTAAAATAAGAAGATTGGTTGCATAGAAATACGAAAATAATCGAGCTTTTATCAAGAATTGGGTCAATTGGCACTAGAGACGTCTTTATTTCTCTGTTTAAGATGAGCTAATCAGGACCCCTTTAAACACCGATATTTTTAAGGGAAAAATAGTATGTGTACAGGGTTTTTCTTGATTTTAACATGCTGTACATGTTAAATTAAAGTTTCCAATTTTATATACGGGAATATGATTATTACGTATAGTAATAGAGTCATCATTGAGTTGTGAAACTCCTGCGAGAAAAGATAAAAACTTGGCATTACCACCAGAACACACTATAGATTTTATAATATGTTTTTTATTGTTAGAAGTTGATACATTTGACTATAGGTCCTAGCTTATGAAATTATTCAGTGAAAAATGGAAATTAAAAGTGAAGGCTGAGTAGCAAAAATTGTTCCCTTGCTATGTTGAGGAACACTTATATAAGATCTTCTTCGTAGTTGTTGAGTTGACTAAAGTCTTTGTTAGTTACTAAGAATTAGCAAAATAGAATTGCAGATTTTGGTGGTATGCGAACACTGCTGTGTGTATTTGATTGCATACTTTTTGGTGTTAACATAAAGTTGTGTACTCTGGTGCTTTACACTAGGAAGCTGACCTAGACTCGAAAGCTCTGATGGCGACTAATAGCTAACAAGGATGAAAATGCAGGGATAATATTTGCTATATGTTAAAATCCTTATGCTTACTAGGATATCTGAGTTCAGTTAATTATCTAGGTACCTTATGTTGCAATATGCAGTAATGAAAATTTACAAAAAAATGATTTGATGAACTATTGATATAGTCCATGTTATTTCCTTCTCTACGTGCGTAGACTGTTTCCCATTTTACTTGTTTTCTAAATTACCGTTGGAACAAATTCAAACTGCTAAGAGGATATACGATGATGTTGCAGGCTAAGCCAAGTTCTGTTGGGGATGTTCATAGACGAAGCAGCCTTGAATCACATTTTTGTTACGATAATCCTATTCCAGAGGAGATAATTGAAAAGCCTATTGGGTTGTCGTTGGCTCTGAAAAATGTTGGAGATAACCCACATTGCCCAAGTTGTCAAGCAAAAGGAGCTGTTCTTTGTACCACGTGCTCTGGTTCAGGCTTATATGTAGAATCTATCTTGGAGAGTCAGGGAATCATTGTTAAAGTACGCTGTCTTGGTAATGTTCTAACCTTATTTTGGGTTTTCTTTTTCGGCTGTTAAATTTTTCTGGATTCCCCCTCTAATGATACACAGGATATGAGTATAGACATTTCTATTCTTGTTTGAATCTTGGTTTCTGGCGAGCATTCTATTCGATATTCTAATAAGGCACTCATAGGAACAAAAAAATTGTTTTATTCATATATTTTTGATGAGTTTGGTGTACTAAGATCACGTTTGGTACATAGTACTCAACAAATGATATAGTGAGCATTCTAATATATCGATGGAAGACTCAATATTCCCAATGCAAAAAGTACACGAAGACACAATTAGGTCTCAAGTTTGACTTGCAGTCGAGTCCACAATTTTAAGTCCTGTTGTTCTTTCAAGGTGAAATGAACAAATAGAGATGAATATATCCTTTCAAGATCAGTCTAGTTAGCCATTCTTTTAACCTAACCAGTCTCTGAACTAATTTTTATATGAATGTTAGGCTTACAGAATATTTTTCAGGTAGATTTATGGTGGCAGCGGTTGGCGGCAGCTACGAGTGACCCAAGAGGGAGAGACTAATGAAGGGGAGAGAAAGTAGAGTGAGAAAAAACATTGAAATGGAGATAGGATTTTAACCTTAAATTTCAAAATGGTGATGGATTACCAACGAGTTATTAAAATAATATCAATTTTGTATTCCAATTTATTGATGGATTACCTGACACATTACAAAATGCCATGCACAACATCTCTTTTGTGTTTACTTTTATCCTTGTTTTTATATAAGACAATAGCAAGTAGCAACAAAAACCAAGCAAAGTAGACGTATTTCATGTGTATTTTCAAAACTTTAGAAGCAAAAATACAAGAAGATGGGCTATTGAATGGCCCCTTAGTAATCACCCAATACTGATCACTTGATGTCGAAGTTCAACCATAAGAAGTTCAGCTGCCTATTCAGCTATTCTATACTGGAAACCCGTTAGTGTTGTACTTTAAAGGTGTCTTTGGTATCCTGCTAAATCTTTTTTAACTTTCATTATGCTTTCTTTCTGAAGACTGTTACAGTATTCCTGCATGCAGTTTTATTAATTGATTTCATCATTCGTTTATCCAAAATAAAATCAATATCGGGTTTCATAAAAATATCTTAATGCGGTGGCAAGAATCTTGACGTCTCATGTTTTACCATGCAGGTTGCGGGGGAACTGGGAATACTATGTGTTCAGGATGTGGGGGTCGAGGTCACCTTGGTCTTGCCTGATAAAAAAGTTTACTTTCCTTCCGAAGATTGTAATGCTGCTTATGCATTCTCGTATACAGTCCCAACATCCGGTTTTATTAATTTATTTTATATCCAAAATAAAATCGATATGGGCATTTCATAAAAGATTTTAATAGGTGCAAAGAGTCTTGATGGCTCGTGTTTTACCATGCAGGTTGTGCGGGAAGTGGGAATACTATGTGTTCGGGAAGTGGGTTGAGGTCACATTGGTCTTGTTTGATAGAATGGTTTGCTTTTCATTTAATTAATAGCCTATAAGGGAAGACAAGATCTAGAGTGAAGAATGCATATCAAATTACATTTGTTCAAGATATACAGGTTCACTCTTGTAATTTTTGTTGTGTCATGTAATTGAACTGAAGCAGCAGTTGCTGTAAAGTGCCTCATTAATTTTGTTTTATTGCATAATTTTTTCTTGAAATATGCTTCCTGTTAGGCACACTTTATAGCTAGTTAATTGATAGTGAATTCGATTATTTTACTATCTTAATTGGTTCATCGACCAAACACGAATCTATATGTCGATATGAAATAAAAAAGAGGAATTAAATAGAACATAATTGACTGAATAGTAGAATTCTGGAAAAAGCTTCTACAGTCTTGATTGATAAAGAGAGGGGTTTGGTAGTTTGCACGTTGAGCAGTGTAAATGCCCTGGTTGTGAGCATTTGAATATAAAGAAAAACACGATTTCTTATTTCGGTTGTTATTGTACTAGTGTCATCTGTGTATTTACATTGCTCGTTAAATTTTGTAATAGGCCAAATGCTCACTTTTTTCTTTTTTTAATTGCATCTCTTTCTTTTAATGATAATTCTTGCCACATGATCAAGGAATGAACAAGACGTAGTTGAAGTTGTTAGAAAATGTGTTTGTGACTAGTTTGGTAAGATGATTTGTACAATATTGATTAATGTTAAAAAAATAAATTTATTTTATTTACTACTGTGTTATTCAATCTTAATTAGTATAAGAGAGGAAATATGCAATTAGTATGTGAGAGTATACATGATTATCCTCTACGCAATTACTATGTATGAGTAAACGTGATTAAAAATTAGAAACACGTAAGATTTATGTATGTTATCATGTTTAGTCTAGTGTACTAAATTATGAAAAAAAATCTTAGTTCTCGTTTAGACAAAAAAAACTAAATAAAGCTATGATATGATTTTTCGTGTCAAACAGAGATTATGTGATAACAAAGAAGTCTTTCGACAATAAAAGTAGGGTCAAGGATAATTAATAAATTTTATCGTACAGATCTTAATTATGTCTAGTTTAACATATTAAATATATCATAATATGATTTTAAAATCCTTGATTAGACAATAAAAAGGAAATAAAAGGTAACTAGGCTCCTTTCATTGATCTATGAAAATGCCAACCTCCAACCCCAAACCCTCTTTAACGGTCACATATTCAAATATCCATATTTAAGTATCTCATCAACCTTATTAAGACATGGCCCATGCTCTTCAATATGGTCACATTTGCTAAGAAGAAGGCTAAAAGTTTAATACTCGTATTAACTCCTTGGTCTCCCTATGTGACTTTAATGCTCATTGTTCAGTTGAATCCAAAGATGGATATTATTAATTCAACACACCACTTTTAATTGCCGGCCGGGAAAGTGCATTAAATTCCATAGTCAAAATTCTCAACAATTTGTCATGCTCAAAAGTAAATGACAATAAAACTAGTTTAAAGAATTTGATCCGACAGCGGTGGCAGCCTTCGGAAAAAGTTCATGGGGATGGAAGGCATGTCACCGCGGAATCTTGGGTGGCGAAGGTAGTATAAATTTAACCCTAAAACAAATACTTTAAAGGGTATAACATAGAACAATAAAGAAGCAAATAGACAAAACACAACGAATATGCTCGTAGCTCTAGGGTCTCTCCAATTGAAAAGTGCCTCCAATCGTTCACCTTGTGCTGCAACATCACCCAAGAGTGTTTGGGCACGTCCTGCCAGAGCACGTAATCGATCATAGCGGATGCGCACTTGGTCAATTGCTCGTGTAGTTGGAAATCCATCGAATTCTTCATCGAGCTCATCCGGACTCACAGCATCAACATGGGACAACCCGAGATCCACTGTGATCCGAACACGTTGACGATACCGAAATCTCAATGATATGATCAAGAAAGCATACATGAAAATTGTCGGTAACACTAGGTGCGGGCACAATACAATGGCTACCAACAAGATATGGACCAAGATTGTAGTTGGAGGGTGCACCCATGTTTGAATTCCGTTGAGCCAACGAGAAATTGTAGCTGCTTTTGATAGGCAACCCACAACCCTAAACCAATTGGCCTTGCTTCGTCTCATGCTCCACATGTGCGTATCCGAGTCCAACATGAATTGGACTACTTCTTGGCCTAAAGGAGGTTCGGACCGAGCTAACCTTGCTGTCACAATCCTCATAGCAGTGTGCCTAAGGATGTCTTGTTGGGCTGCACCAAAGGGTCTCATGTAATGCATCCTAGGCAACATTGGATTGGCATATGCTTGAACAAGACTAATCCACGATGAGCACGAAGACCTCAAAGCAATCTCAATTTCTCCCATTTTCTTTGCCCCACTAGGAAGCAACACCATTAGAGAATAAGTACCAACATATACTCGATTAGTGTCAAGCGTCGAGAGACGTACACGTAACTTTCCAAGCCTTACATCCTTCTTCAACCGAGCCTCGTCGTGCTTGTACTTTCCGTTATCAAACACGCCTATAGTCAATACGGTGCACGGATCATACACATCCCAAGTATATTGCTCATTCCATCGTGGATTAAACCGATCAAGAATTGTACGAGTGCGAATCCATTTTGGCCCATATTTAGCCACGACGTACGCATCAGTCGTCCCACGCGTACCGTCTTTGGTCTTCACAGGAAGCAGATTAGTAGCCCCTCTAATGCCCACTTCAAGCAAACCAATAGCTGGCTTGGACAATTGCTTGGCAGTAGCTCTAACATCACTGGTCACGTGAGCAGCCTCATCAAGCACGTGATACCCTCCTTCCAAACACACCCGCACGTGTATTCTTCCACCATAAGGTTTAGTAGTCTGATCATCACCAATCAAATTAAACCATCTTGATCTCGGCTCTGATTTGTCCTCGGTCCGCTTGTCTATTGTAGCCATCTGCACCTTAGCACGCCCAATTGTTTGTCCATTTGTCAAGTCTTCCACTGTGATTGTCAAAAATGGCTCAAACGGCTCGGCTGCCACGAATACAAGGTCCTCATTCCACGTCGGATTAGAAGAGATAGTAGAATGGCCGATACTCATACGGCTCGTTTTGAATAGCTGCGCGCCGAGCTGGGCCTTCACATAAAGCTCAGGATTCCGAACCTTAGGCTCGTTTGTACCTGAACCTGTGGCAAGCTGTAAATCCTGGGCTTGGATGACCGTTAGCCTCAAATACCACAGCTTCGGAGACAAGTACACCTTGGCTCGGGTTTCCGGTATCAACCCACCGGAATCCGACTGCCAAGCCTCTTGAAAAGCCTCATCAGCCTGTGTTCCGACCCATACAGACAGCATGAGGTCATTTCCAGGCAAGCTCGGGTTTTGCTCCGCCTCTAAACTGTACCACTGCGGTGCCAATGGGCTGTCTGGCGGCACTCTTTTGGGCACTTCTTGCAGATCAAACGACACAGTTCCAATACAACTCTCTGAAACTCCATTGTTGTTTTCATTTTCAGGGATCTTTTTCTCAATCCAAACAGACACTTCAAGGGAGGTTGAATTCAATCCTTCTTTATCAAATGCAAAAACTTGGTCCCAATCTTTATTAGCAGCTTGTGAGTTGGTTTTGATGCTGTGAGTACCGATCACGAGCTTGGCATGAATTGAAGAATCTGCCTCTGCCTCTGGATTTGAGATTTTCGCTTTGGCTACACGAACATATAGAAACGGCATTTGATCCACCAAATCAAAAGCCATTCGCCCATCGGAATTGGAGATTTTACGAAACAATTTTGATTCAATGTCAATATTCTTCAAATTTTCGGCAACAATTGACTTTTCTGGCTTCTGGGTGTTTCTCTGTTGACACAATGGTGGATTTTGTACTTCCGCCTCTGCCGGAGGTGGTGGAGGCGCAGTATCTGGTTTTGGAGTCTCCGGTGGTTTTTCTTCCTTTTTGCGCTCTTCCGAAGTGGGTTTTTTCTCCTCTTCCTTATTTTCTTCCTTGGCCTCGGCTGCTTTTTTCTCCTCCTCAGTCTTCTCCTCTTCCTTCTTCTGCCCCTCAGCCGGTGGTGGAGCATCAGCCTTCTCCGACGCCGCCTCCGTCACAGGTGGAGCCGGAGCCAACGGCGGCTCCTCATCTACATACCACACCTTAAGCCCAATCTCCCCCTTAATCTGCGAAAACACACTTCTCTTCTCCAACGGATAAAAAATCAAAGGCACTTCTTCACCAGATTTCACAAAATTGCTCCCAGCAATCTTCACTTTTCCAAGAAAAGTGCTTTTCTTCACACTCTTTTTATCATTGTACACATTGAGCTCTAACATTTCTGACGCCATGGATTCGACATCATGGACCAAGAATTCGAGTTTCTCGTCCCATTGAGGGTTGAGATCCCGGAAAATGGTCTTGGTACGTCTCCGTTGGCCGTCGAAGTCCACAATCACATATGCACTAGCCGTGCCTTGGCCGTCTTTAGGCATGAGATTCTTGGCACTGCACACTTCCACGATCACTTTCCTGCTCGCCATGGATTTTGATTTCTACGTTAATTTCTTGAAAAAAAAAACAGATTTTATGATCAATGTATTGCTCAACGGCGGCACAGATACAAAAGACGAAATACAAGAGGGAGGGATGTGCTTAGAGAGAGATTTGTAGGGACCGTCTGTGGAGTAGCAGTGCAATTTATAAGGGTGAAAATTGAGGAGCGGGGTGGGGTTTAACTGTAATTTTCCTCTTGTTAAATTTCATCAGATTTTTATTTTTATTTTTTATAGAAAAAAATAAACTTTTTTTTACAGACAAGTTGTATTTCTAATTTAAATAATATAGACAACTCAACTATTTTTCAATTTTTTTTATTGCAATAAGCCAGCTGATAGCAACTTGTGTGTACTGAAAATAAATTAAAAACTAAAAATTATAAAAAAAAATACTATCAAACTGATAGGAAGCATATGCCTAGTCATCAAGATACACGTAAGACATATGTGGGCCACGTGGGGGTGTAGGATTTGATTCAAACAGATATTGTCACGTTTGATCCACATTTTTCTCAAAATTCATTTTCAACCACACATTCTTTAATAAAAATAATATTAAATACAAATTTAAAAAATTTTTCCTTAATTTTTAATCACATATTTTCTATCATATCATATTATAAAATGCATTATTTTCAAAAAAATGTGCATTAAACACTCGTGGTGTGTGGGTGTTGGAGCTGTGGCTGCAGAGGGGGCAGACCACTGTGCTTAGTGCCATTGGGCTTGGTAAAATTTCTTTGTGAAATGAGACATGGTTTTGTCTAAAAATACAAGAATGCCATTGTTAGTTGGGCATTCAGACATCATGGAATAAGTGTCCCATCAAGTCATGATAAAGGGGTGGTCAACAACACAAATTTTGTATTGGCCAATCACCAATGCCTTGTGGAAAAGTTAATGAATTTGGCACGTTGAATTAAATCGAAATAATTTGGATACATAATTCAGTCGAGAAAAGAGGGGGGTTTGCAATACCATCCAATTGTAATCCTAATTAAGTGAAAAGAACTATAAAAGGTAGGGGTAGGCCCGGGTCGATTCGGTTGACTTCAAATTTAACCCAATAATCGAATCGAAACTTTGAGTTTGGTGAAATTTCAACAAGAAACTAATTCGACAAGACAAATAAACTACTCAAATCGATGGTTGGTTCAATTTGTTGAGTTTAAGGGGATCCTTGAAAATCATTTTTTTTTATCCAACTCCTAAAATCGAAATTTTCGAATTGGTCCAATCCTACTCAAAAATAAAGTCAAAATCCCTCTAAGTCCGTTCAAGCCGTTTGGTGGCTTGGATCGGTAAGGCAAATAATTTGCCAACTCCAAATAAAAAGAACCAAGAAACAGCCGTCGATTCTTTGAAATGATGATTGATTGTAAATCATTGCAGGAATGATAAAATTACATTTCATTTCCATTTTTGATTTTGTGTCTTTGCCGTCTGTCTAATCTACCAAAAGTGACATGACTTTTTTTAGAAAAGTAAACATTTTATTATTGTATAAAAGAATAGTAAATACCTAGGTAATTCACACGGTTTACCAACAAGGTCAAAACAGCCATTTCTAGTAATTAGAATAAATATAAATAAAATAGACAAAAATTCAGTGTTCACACGTGAATGAATAAGATCATGGATTTCAGTCGATTTGGCTTGTAGCTTGGTATCTGTTTTGGAAAGGCCAAAAATGGTCGGCCACCTGCAATTTTCTGCAAATATGAACGTTACCTCATTTTGCAGTTTAACATAATATTTTACTCTCAACAAAGATTGCATTTTTGTTAATTTCATCGGTAACTATTAGTCGTAACAAGAAGTTCACAAGTATTTTCACTCGAGAAGTTTATATTTGTTTGAATAGTACCCTAATGGGTAGTATATACAGAGTTATGATTTTAATAAGAATTATGTTATTTGTACATAAAAATGGTATATAAGGGATCACACAAAATGATGTGAACGGAAAAATTGACTGTGTTTTAAACTGACAAATGTTAAAAATGCATGTGCTATTATGTAATACATTATGTAAAGATGTAGGGCAATTTTTTTTAATATTTATTTAATTTTGGGTTTTCGGGGATTGAGGGCAATTTGGTCATTTTCCTTAGCTTAACAGCCCTTCCCTTTTGACTCAAACAATCAGTAAGGACCTTAAAAGTCAATTTATAAAAATTCTGGGATAAAAATGTCAAAAAATAAAAATTAAGTATAGAAGTGCAAATTATGGAAAACGTCGGGGACAGTTATTGAAAATTACCCTATTATCATAACAGATCAGGTTTCCGTCGTCCTGTAAATTTTCACAGCTTAAACCCTAATTTGGTCGTGCACAGAGACCAAATCGAGACATATGGATGAAGCCACCTTGAGATTTTGACTCACCGCAACGTCAATTCAAGCCTTTAGTGGTGGTCTTCTAAGGTGAATTCCCTAATTTTGTTATTATACCTCTGAATAAACGCATTAGTGAAATTTTCTAGGTTTCTATTATTCCTTTTTAAGGGTTCAGTATTTAAATAAGAGAGGGGCTTTTGTTTTTGATTGAATTATAAAATTGATCAAGAAATATTAATATGATGATGCATATCTATTCTTGTTGCAGGCTCCTCAATTATGGTGTGGTGCAGTAACTACGCAAAGAATATAAGCCGACTAGATTATGTAGAGGGCAAAATGTGAGGCTCCAT
>CAIGRP010057810.1:0-39653 GCA_903798385.1 Fraxinus cuspidata | reverse complement strand
AACGCGTAGAGAACAATTGTAATAAAATGTCTCTTACTTTAATTTTTTCGTCACTTTGTGAAAGTTAGATTGTGCCCCATAGCTTCAAAAGTTTGCTCCGCCCCTGGGTCTATATCATCATTCCTGTCACAAACCTCGGTTGCAGCTATTTTAGAATCCAATTTGTTAATCAACTGCTCGCTTACTTGTTTAGCAACAGAAATCATGTCAAGTATGATGCTTGGCTCTAGACCTGCGCCCCCGCGTTTGGTCAGTCTGCATATTCGCCCTTGCCTATTGACAGAAATCGAGATGGCTGAACTCATTTGGGACTCCTCTCCTGGAGTTGCATCTACAATGTAATGTCTACCAACCTGCAAAATTGGTTAAGATTAAAAAAAAAATAATAATAAAAAAATAAAAATAAAAAAACTATTATGTAGCAAAAAAAATTTTTCATTTCAAAAAAGAAACCTCTAAATATAACCATCTTACATTTTTTAACGTAATTATGACAGGAACTCCAGTTGTGTCGAACTGTAGAAATTTCTCGTCGCTTACATCAACCTCTGGCTGTTCGTCTGATGAGGCATTGGCTGAGACTTCAACTTTTGGAATAGCTGTATTGCTCAGAGCAGCATGGAAGAACAATAATCAAAAAGCAAACGAGGAATAACGAAAAATTGCTTTGTTCATAAAATCATAATGCCAATGTAAACATGTTTTCTTCTCCTTGATACTGATTGCATACTTTATCAGAACTGAAATGAATGAAGAAAAAGAACATCTTTGATGGCAAAACCATATCACAGTAAGAGCGGGTTTAGACATGTTACTTTTCACTTACTTTTTAGATAGAAAAAGTCACTTAAAATAACTAACTTTGACCATAAAAAACTGTTTATTTTTAAAATCTTACATACTTGTAAAAAAACTTTTTAAGCTTTGCTAAACATGCTCTAAATCCTCAGTATCTTCACCTTTTACTTTTCATGGAAACTTAAGAAAGAAATGCATATACCTTAATGGCAGCACCCAAGGCATCCAGCAGATTCCCATCCGAACTAACCACGAGATCATCAATATAAATATCCCAACAAACCTTGCCCTCAACAATTGACAGAGATGAGAGATCGATTCCAGCCCCTGTGGTGAAATTTATGCAAGGGGAAGTTACAAAGGTTTACAGGTTTATCTAGTTTCATAGCACATGAAGTAATGTGAGATTAAATTATTGAGCATTTGTTCCTGCTTCACTTTTACCACCCAAGAGACACCGCTGAAGTGCAGTAGACAGCTCCACAGATAATTCCTCACTACCTCAGCCCAGTGTGAATAAAAGAATCAGAAAATTATGGGACAACCCCCTCGAGATAGGTGGGGAAATTGGGAAACTGTAGTTTTACAAAGATGGCAAAATCAACTGTTACAGAAAGTAATATAAGCTTTGCCACGCGTATCCTTAGATAAGAGGGGTGATCCAATCATAATATTGTGATCCAAACCAAGAGAAACTATCGTGTTGCAGCAATGGATATGGCATCGCTAAAATGAGACAGTTTAAATTTAGCCTCCAATAATCATTTAAAAAATCTAAATGTCCACATATCTTTAATGTTCTCTTTTGGTCATTCAAATTTATTGATCAAAAGCTAGTTTCTAATAGTGTAAGAATAGAGAAGGGTATCATGTTCCCAATAAACAGGACTGGGAATGACTCTGACAAAGATCACTCAAACGATGATATCAGCTGTCTGAGAAAATGCATAAAATTTTCTACAGCAACTCCAAGAATCCATTGATCTCTCCCTAGGCACACAGAGTTATCTGAGAAATTTGAACGACATTCACAACAAAGAATATTTGAACACGGAATAATATCTATCTATAGCACTACCTTCATTGGACAAAATAATCATCCGAGTGATACAAACAGCTTATTGAAGTGATCCAAAACTTAATTATAGCTAAAGATTGACAACAAAGTTGCATTTCATCCCTGGAAATGCTACCTAATACTACCTAAAACCCGAACTAAACCACGTTAACCACATGTAAAAGAAACAAGAGAGGGAAGCATTAGTGAAACACATAATGTGTTATTTCACAAAGAAAAAAGTAAAGATGGAGAAAAGAAGACTAAATTAGAATCCCAATAACTATATCTTAAGTGACACCCCCCTCGCATGCACAATCTTATGCAGTTGTAAGCACAGTATTGAAAGGCAGTCTCCTCTCAACCCACCACTCTCCATATACAGTCACTTACAAGCCTTTGAGTACACACTTAGAAGCACAATTTCTAATGTCTTATACAGCATCATGGTCTATTTACCAGGTGAACTATTAGAAGATGTTCCAGAATGTCATATGCACAAAAAATTGAGCTAGAAAATTTTGATGTTTCATAAGTATTGTATTTGCTTCAACTAAGAACATGTTGTCATTTCACTCATATTTTTAATATCGAGAAAATAAACTCGAGCCCCCCAATTACATATAACTAAGAAGCAAATAGAGAAATTAACAGAACCTCAAAAGTTGGTTCAGCTGTTGGACTGCAATCAACATATATGGAAACCTTTCCTTTGTCAGGATGAGATGCATTTGGCTTTCCAAGCTCAGCCTGCATATGAAAGACAGGTTGTAAATGGTAGCAATTATCATTAATCAGAAAAAACACTAAGCCACACCCAATAAGGGTCGGTAGGCAGTTGCCAATAGGGTAAATACGAATATGGAGTGTAATACCTTCACACTAGCAGTCACGTCTGTTGCACCCATCTTGACTCTTGCCGAACAACTTGCCTTTTCAAAGACCATGAGGACAAAAAAATTAGCATGAAAATATCAAAAGTATGCAAAGAATTAATCTGCAAAACAACACGCTCTGCACCTGTGGAATGACACCAGTCTCCACAAAAATGGGCCGGTGCATTAATCATTTACGACCATCGGTTCGTATATCTTGAGCGATTCCACCCTTTATAAAGTTCTTCTCTACATGGGAAAGCCCCACCATACTGTACTAATGTTGAAGAACATGGATCAAACTTTACAAAGTTGATTTAGAAAATGTTCAACCAATGAGCATGATATTGACACATAAAGAATAAGTGAAATAAGACAGTGTTGTAGATGTTAATACGTGAAGAATCAACAAAGACAGTCCTTTCTAGTTACCATTGTTAAAATTAAATTTAGCAGAGTGATAGTCTGCCGAATGCAATGGGACTTAGTTGTCCGAGATGAGAATTAGTGAAGAGATTAAGTACTGAACTGACCAGTCCAACCCTCCCTCCCTCTCTCTCTCTCTGAAAGCACTTAAATCAGGAACCCTCAACCCATAATTTCCACTCCCTGATTTTCTTCTTGATTTTTCTGCTGCCTTCTCTTTTTCTTTAAATCTCTTCTTTACCTTTTTTTGGCAGTTGACAAATTTGTTTCTCTGCAGTAGAAAATTCTGTGACTAGCGAGGATGAGCTTGTGGAAATGCAATGGCAAACTGGAGGGTTAGGGTTGTGATTATGGAAGCTGCATGTGTGTAGGAAAGAAAACGTTTCTACTATTTTAGCCCTTAAAATGGTTAATTTTTTTTTAACCAGAAAAACCAGTCCCAGGTGTCGACCGGTTCAAGGTTTGAGCGGTTTTTAACTAAGGAGGTTCTAATCAACAACTGAACCGGTTTTCTGGCTGCTTCCCAGTTTTCTAAGATGGTCCAAGCCCGTTTTAAAAACATACTCAAAGCCTCGCGTATTATTGGTTTTCAGAACCAGAAATGGCAATATTGTTTATATTGTAAAACCAAGCACTCGGTACCACCCACAAGGTTTGAGCTCTATATACTATACAGTTTACACTCGGTTAATACTTATTCTTTTACATTTCCACCCAGAACTAACCCCTTTCAAACAGTTACCTTACTGTACAGAAAAATGGAAAATAAGAACAGAAGCTTCTTTCTCTGTGGCAACTTACATCTCTTTTCTTTTTTATAATAATAAAAATAATAATTATAGAAGCATGGCAAAAATAACAACTGGAACCATAACACAAGCTGCCCGCAACTTGCATAAGATTTTGTAAAAAATATTCAAAATCTACTGATAAAAGGAAACAACTGTGCATGAGCATGTTAATTAATTTAGCAATGTTTTTTTGTTTTTTTTTTGGTTTTCATTTCCGGGAAATGGAAACCAAACACCAAAAAATCGAGATCAACAAATAGGACCTCCAATAACGTGATTTTTTTCTATTCAAATATTGCCCTAATTGGAGGCAAAACAAGCTTCAGATCCCGCCACCACTGAAGTAGAAATAATCTTTTGGATGCGTATCCATTCACACCGGAAACTACATACCAAAAATCATAATCTCTCAATGTCTCGGTTTTCAACAGGAACTCGGTAAGCCCGCATTAATTTTTTGAAAGGACGGAGGATATCACGCCTCATGCGATTACAAAAGATTAAAAAACGACAAAAAGAAAATAGAGCAACAGCAAGAAATCCAAACTCAGATAAAAGAAGGGGAATCCGAAATCCAATTGAAACGGAAAAGGGGGAAAATTTGGGTAACGAATGAAAGCAATTGCCTGTTCGGGAAATCGGATAATACCTGTTAACTGTTCTTGATTCAAGTTGCCAAACGTCGAACCACCGTGCTCTGCGAAGATTTACCTCTGTCGCTGTACTTTTCTTCCAATTTCTCGGCGTAATTACGAGGTGCAAATGATTAATACGTCCAAAAATCAGCCCAATTGTCAAATTATTTTGTCGGAAACAAACATGAATCTTCTTTCATTTTTTTTTTTTTCTTTTGTGCGTCTCTCTCTTCAACTATTTTGTACATACAGTCAATATATTGCATATATAACTATTTTTGAGGTTCATATATTTATTTCTCAAAAATATTTTACATATTCTTAATTTACTTTCATCTTTCAAACTACTACCACTATTCTCATAATCGTACCTGCCCATCCACAAAAATCGAGAATCGATCCGATTTGTTGCTTAAAACCATAGTAGTCAAGAAAAAAAAATTGACTAACCAATGATCGAACTAGAACCAATTTACTATGCAATAGTTTTGTAAGTTTTTTGAGTTGAAAGTTTTATATTAACTAGCAAGGTATTAGTACTCTTGACATATAACTTGTCAAAGTAAAATTTAAAAATACACGAAAGTTTTACCATTTTCAATTATAATATAGAAGGCATTAAATCGAATCACCTAGCATTACAAGTGAAATTTTGGATACATGTGTGAAACTCTCATAAATATTCAAGATGTTTTGCCTTATTAAACTTAGGTTGAACTAGATTATGCTCATTTTGAATTCCATACATCTATTGTAATATTGAAGGCCGGAAAGAATGCATTTCCTTTCAAAGCTTGTATTTGGTAGGTTTTTAAACTATACAATTAAGAGAGATATGGTAATATTCGTCGAAGCGAATAGAGGCCTCTTTATCTGTCTTCGAGCAATTTATGATTTTCAACCTAATAGAGACAGGCAGAGGCATTGACATATCAAAATTGTCTCTCCCCCATCTTCCTCCTCGATTAGCTCTCTCCTACCAGCTTTAGAGAGATGAGAACGTGCTTCTTAGCTATCATCGTTCTCCAATCAGATGTTTGGATGTGAACTGTACTCTACGATGAGCCAAAAGGACATATGGCCTCGTAGACAAGGAGCAAGGACGATATGATGCACTGCTGGGTAGACCATGGTTCCAACCAGGTGGTTCATGATTGGGCTAATAAAAAGAGTCTCAAGCAGTATTTTTAATGGATTTTAATAAAAATTAATTTTTAAGTAGATTTTAATAAAAAAATAATAAACTTTGATTTAATTTTTATTAACTTTTTTAACTAAACCGGAAGCTGAAACATTACAGTAGATCTCTGTCAGGCTGCTAAATGCCCCAAACGTGCGACCCCTCCTCTCTTACCTATATATATGATTCACTCCTTCAAGCATTTCACTCTCACCTCAACCCCCCTTTTTCTTTTTACAGTAAACTAACACCCACCATACTACACATTCAGTAGAGCAATTTATCTCCTTTTCCCTTTATTTTTTCTTGAAAATGGGCAATTGGAATCGGAGATATGTGCCCAGAAAGAAACACCGATATGATTATGAAGATCCGCCACCTTCTCCTCCGAGAACCCACCAAACTCGATCACGGCATTCCGGTATATATGCGTGTGTGCGTATGTGGGTTTTTCTTGGAATTTATGCTTAGACTATTTTATACTATATGGGTATGTGGGTTTTTGTTGGATTTATGTTTAAATTATTTTAAACTCGTCCTGTTCTATTTCTCCTAATTCTTGTATTTATTTGAATGTATTTTTCATTCTTTTGTATTGAATGGCGGTTGTTCAAGAAATGTTGCTTGGTTTACCATCTATGGGAAGGATTAGCTTTAATTGAATTATAATCTTATCCCTGCTTGGTTATAACTTATACTAGAAATCAAATTTAGAATAAAGAATTACTATTTGGTTTAATTCATAATTGGAATAATCTATATTTTACCTTTGTGGAAGATAAAAAATTTCAGAATTTTGGGGATCAAATCATCTCCTTGTGCACCTAGACTATATTAGAGCTCAATTGGAGTTGAGTTTATACTTTTGCCGCTATGGATTACTCTATTAAAGTCAAGTTGGTTTCTTCTTGCCCTACCAACTTCAATCGAGATTGTTCAATTTGAGTTCTGTTCATTTCTTTCTGCCAATTTAATCAAGGTAAGAACCTCTCAATTTGCAATTCATCAAAATACTCAACTGTAATTGAGATCTCTCAACAGGGTTGAGTTCATTTTTCCCAACTTGACCACATTTGAGTCTCGACTAGGGCTGATTTGGGCAAAAAACATCATTTCTTTTTTCTCTTTCCACGTTGCTGTGAAGTCAAAGCAAGAACTTTAAGGTCGAGATTTTAGGTTAAGAATTTGTGTGCTGCATGCTTTTAACTCTTCAGTCTTGTATATTTTTGCAATTGAAGAGAAACTTGAAATATTTATTTCCAAGTGACTGATGCTTGCAGTCACATGAAACAAAATGCTAGTTAAAATAATAAGTTAACCAGTTCTAATGGCAACTTTTAGTTGAATTTTCTCTTAGAAATGCACACCCTTTCTATAAGCGAAACATGTGTATAATTGGAAAGTTTTTGAAGGGTCTAAAACACGTAATGCCACTAGTGTACATTTCATGCTTGGTAATTTACATGTGTGTAAGAATTAATGGCTGTTTGAGGTATCGTATATGCATAAACAATGGCAGCCATATAAATGCCACGTGGTAACATGGAAATAATATCATGCATCATGTGGTCTAAGTTATTAAAACAGCTAATAACTTCTTTCCTTTTTTCCTGTCATGATTTGGAATCTGATTATGGTGGTCATTTTTTATTTTTTTTATTGGTTTTGTTTTTATTTCTTTGTTGATTGTCATCCAAGAAATGCACATAATTTCTTTAGATAGTTTTGCTGAAGCTTTAGTCGGAGAGAGTTGATGTATTTTTGAATACAAAAGTTTGTTGCTTCAGAAGTGGAGGGACTTTAGTATGGCATTATGATAATTTTGTCCTTCTACGGAAGGAAAAAACTAGGATCAAGGTATGTCATCCATAGTTGTGTTGGCAATATACATACTCCAAGCAACAAAGTATTGTTATTTATTTTTCGGTTGTACTACATCTACATTGCAATTTACAAATTATTTCCAATACATGACGTGGCAAGATTTTGCTCGAGTCAAAATCTCACCAACTAAATAAAAAAAATTCCCCAATTTCTTTTTTCCATTGACCCATATTACGTAAGCACAACCATTTAAGTGATGAAGAGAGTTTGAAAGTTTTAATTCAATTTATCGCCACTTCATCGATCCGGAAAAAAATCTGTAAATAGTAATAACAAGCATTTTCTTTATTTTTTGGGTTGATTGTTTCCTTCTGATGGAAAAAACCTTGTGTTATGTGACAAAAACAGTTACGGTGGCACGTAGCTTTGTAGATTAGCCCTGGGGACATAAATGAAATTCATTAATGGGATAAATTGTGTCACCGAAAGATCACTTGTTAAGAATTGGAGATCAAACAATTTAACACTTTTGTTCCATATGTAAATAACAATATTGGATGCCCATGTACTTCCATGTTTCCCTTTTACTGAGGTCGTTGCAAGATGAATCATTTGAATTTTGGAAACACGCAAGTCTACCTTTTGAGATGCACCTCAAGGGGCCAAGTGTTATTACTATTCTAAACTAGTACAATTAGCCCTTGTTTGAGCCCTATTCTTTAAACTTGTTCTTCCTCAAATTCATATTCAACCATACATTCTCAAAATATCACTATTACAAAATCTATTATTACAAAAAATGACGCTCAAATAAACCCCGAGTTTTCTTTCCAATTACCTTCTGTGTGAAAGCATTAATTTTTGCATTTAGGCTTCTCTTTTTCTAATTTTTTGTCTTTCCTCATGTGAATATGCTTGTGTAGTTGGCCAGCCACCCAAAAAAAAAAAAAAAAAAAGAAAAGAAGAGAATAATAGAGGAAACTTCTAATATGTAAAATAGTTGCTAATTTGGTTAGTAGGCTCTTCTTTCTGTGTACCTCTTGTTGAACTATATCTTTCTAATGGGAGATTGTTTGTATTTTCTTTTTTATTCTGTCATACTTCTGCAAAAAAATTGTGTCTTAATTTAGCATGAAAAATGTGCTCTGTGTTGGAAATCGTGAAGTATGATTTATCTTATTATCATTTCTCATTGAAGGATTCAAGCATGCTGGCGTGCCATCATGGGAAATAGATTACTGCAATTCAGTACGAGTTCCATGGTACAAGATTTTGGCTTCCAAAAAGTATATATGCTGTTATCCAAGTGTGGATGAGTGGGATGCTTCTGCTGGGGAAGAGGCATTGAATGACGCAAAAGAGCGATACTGGGCAAATATCAATGGTCTTCTCTGTGATAATCCTTTACCTAATCCAGATTTATACATTGATGAAATTGATTGGAATTCATATATTGATCCTGAGCTGGTGTCTGATTTAGATCGCCAATTCTTTAATCCTGATAATGTTGACAAAGTTGACAAGTTGGACATTATAAAAGAAGAGGTGGGTACGGTCCTCGAGTGTGCCAAAGCAGAGGATGATAAGGACCAATCTCATTGTGACAACCCATGGGAAAGTAATCTAGTAGAAGGTACAAGAAATTTAATTGATACAAAGCAGGGATGGAATCAGTGGGACGATTCTATAAATTTGAAGAATGTAAACCCATGGGAGGAGAGCCACAGTCAACTTGGGGTTTCCTTAAAGGGCAATACATGGAGAGGTGAGAATGAGTCGTGGGGTAGGAACCTTGGGCCTAATGAAACCTGGCTGCCTGCAAATGTTGATTATACAAGTGGCAATCATTGGAATTCTGGTACACAAATTGCGGATGACAGACAAGGTGGGTGGAGACAGAGAGAAAATAATTCTTGGCGTTGGAGGAGTTGGAATACTTGTGGTCAAGAATTAACGAGCTCGGTTAATTGCGGAAATCCCCAGGAAGGCAGCATCTCGAAAGGTGGTGGATATTCCAGAGAGAGGTATTGGGGGGAAAATGGGAATGAATCCTGGGGTCGGAAGCAGTCGGAATATCAAAGTAACAACACAGATTATCGGGATTCTAGAAGATTGGGGAGAGGTGGAAGAGCCTTCAATGGTGGTTACCGGAAGAGGGAAAGTTCTCCACAGCATACAAGGTATAAGAGTTCTAGGTATGAAGGTGATTTCTGCGGGAATAGTCGTCAATGGTAAAAGAAAAATATTTTTGAAGTATAATATTTAGAAGAATGAGGTTATAGTTGATTATAAATTCCTCAAAAGTCCAAATCTTTTGGCACAATGGGAGCTTTAGTACTTGTACTGCAGACTTTGAATTCCTGTTTGACTATTACTACTCTGTGGATTTACCTTTTTTCCCCCCTCACCTTGGGTTGTTTCTGAGGTCTATTGGGTGTTTAAAAAGAAGCATTGAAGATTTGAGAACTTTTTTACTCAACCTGAATGAGATTAACTAAGTTGTCTGCAGTCAAGAATTGGAGTCTGATTTTGTCGACATTTTGTCACAGTTCGTTTTGTGTGCAGAAAAAGTATGGTTGGTTTTCTCATTTTTGTTGTTTAAACTTTTCTGTTTATCTCAGTTTGGGTTACTAATGTTATCGTGTGCTGTCTATATACTGAGTTCAAACACGACAACGATGTTATTATAAAATTTGAATGCAAGTTTCTTTTTTAGTAGATTGTGCATGCTTGGGCAATGCTGCCATATTTTCATGAAATTCAAAGTGAAATGGAGGCTTAAATTGTCGAGGCCAAATAGATGAATGCTTTAGGAACAGAGAACTATGTTGTATGTATTGTAGTAACATGGGAGATATGTCTGATGTTTCCCCCTCAAAAATCACTTATGAAATGGCGTAGAATTACACTGATGTTGATCAATATTTGACGTTTTTCTGAGTCGGTGTTCGGTCGGGTTTTAAAACATACAAGGTTTGGTCACTTTCGACTATAGAAACTAGTAAATCATCCTCTGCCAAAGACATTCAGTTTATTTAGGTAGCAAAATGTGAGAAGTAAAATAGAATGGAAGGCAGTCATTAAAAAATTAGCCGTTGTTTTTAGGGAAAAATTGCAGCAGGGATTTCAAAGTTTCACTTCGTTGTAGTTTATACTCCAATATTTCATTTGTATTCCCAAACCTTTAATTTCGTTGTACAAGAAGGATACCGTTACTGCCTTCTACCGCCACCGCACAAGAGATAGAATTAATTGTATACACGTGGATAATATTCGTGAGTTCAATGAAAGAAACTTGTCAAATGGAGATTTAATTAAGTAAAATGATCAATAAAGTACCGAATATGACCAATAAAGTACCGATACTTTAGTTTAGTTTATCTTAAGTACCGATACTGGTCACTTCAATTGATCGATGAATGACAAATTTCATTCAAAGTTGAGAGTATCTATAAAATTATTCATCAACGAATTAATGTACAATGTGATGGTGCTTAGCATAAACTAATTATCAATGCTTGGAGCATTTTCAAAAGACTCTTTAAACATGAAATCATGCTCCAAGTGGCTCTTTAAATTAACATTTTAATTTAGAGAGTGGGTACTTTTGAGAGCCAAACCCACTCTCTATAATAAAATGCATCCAAAGTGTTTCAACCTTCAATGTAGGAAAATAATAAAATAATCTAAAGAAAAACTAGTTAATTAGAAGTAATAAAAAAATTTCTTGCTTCTTAAGTGCAGAAGGTTTTAATATGTTAAGATTGGTCGAATCGAATGTAATTTTGTATAATTTTAATGTACTACGATGAATTGAACAAGATGATTGGATGAGATAAAGGACAAACAAATCAAATGTTATAGTTTTTTCTCGGATAAATTCTTCCAAGGGTTTTCAATCTTTTTAAAGTCTGACGTTCATGTTCCCTATTTTTTTACATTGTTCACACAATGTTCCAACTCAAAGGAAACTTCTAATTATCAATGTTTAAAGTATCTTTAAGAGACTCTTTAAATATGAAATACTCTTTACTTTAAAGAGTCAACATTTAAAATCATGCTTCAAGAGACTCTTTAAATTAACATTTTAATTTAGAGAGTGGGTAATTTGGAGAGCGAAACCCACTCTCTATAATTAAATGCATTCGAAGTGTTTCAACTTTCAATATAGGAAAATAATAAAATAATTTAAAAAAAAACTAGTTAAAATAAAAGATAAAGAAACATAATAAATATTTTTTGGGAGTAGTAAATCAAGTGTTAAATATAAAGAGTTTGTTTAAGTATTTCAAAATTTCATCTCTCTAAATTTATAGATACTCTCCAAATGATAGAATATATTTTTTGAAAAATAGAGACTTTTCCGGAGATGCTTTTAATATATCATTTCTCTAATTAAATAAGTCTAGTGCTAGGTGTCCAAAATTTTTTATTTTTGCTAGATGAAGTAAAATATTAATGTTTGATGGATATTATTGATGAAAGAATGTATTTTAAGTAGTGATATGATGAGAAATATGTGGTTGAAAAGTAATAAAAAATTATTGATGTGATGAAAATATTATTTTATTGAATAATGAGTGATTGGAAATGAATTTTGAAAAAATGTGTGTCAAACATATGCTAACTATTGAATTTTTATGATTCTTCTCTTATTTAACAAGTAACAAAAAGTTTCATGCTTCTTAAGCGCAAAAGGTTTTAATATGTTAAATCGGTCGAATAGAATGTAATTTTATATAATTTTAACGTACCATGATGAATTGAACAAGATGATCGGAGGAGATGAAGGACAAACATATCAAATGTTACATTTTTTCTTGGATAAATTAGTCCAAGGGTTTTCAATCTTTTTCATGTGTGATGTTCATGTTCCTAACCTTTTTACATTGTCACACAATGTTCCAACTCAATGGAAACTTCTAATTATCTAAATAAACGAAAAGATCTTTTCACTAGTACACGATAAAAAATTGGTGAATATAATTGGACAAAAAATAATCTCCCTCCAAAAGTATTTGTCCAAATTATAATTGTACCATCATCATTTTAGAAGTCTATATGTGGTTTTAGAATGGAAGGATATTAATTTTGTCATCAGTCATTTATCATGTGACATTTTATCGAGATGTTTTTAGTCGAGTTGGAACATTGTATGTATAATGTGAAAGATTGGGACAGTGATAATATAAACTAAAATTTGAGGATATAAATGTCACACTTAAGAAAGGTTGGTGATCCCTAGAGGAATTTACCCTCTTCCACCGCAAGTCCTCTGAAGTCTACAAAAACTGTGGCAAATTATCTGGAAAGGGCTCGAGGAACCGCAAAATGCCACCCCAACCACCACCGCCCCTCACTAAGCCACATAACCCCTACTTCTTCTACGGTCACCGGAAGCCCACTCAGAACCGCCCCACCGTACGTGGAGGTTTGTTCTCCAACCGCCAATTACTCAATCCTAAAAAATTAAGCTTCCCCACCACCACCGAGCCCTTTGACCTCCAAAAGTGGGACCCAGATGACAAAAATAACCAGGGAGCACGATATATAAAGGACCCGTCGGAGCAATTCTTCTCCGTGGCCAAAAATCTATCGCCCATTGCTAGATACATAGTGGATGCTTTCAGGAAACACAGGCAGTGGGGGCCTCAACTAGTGGCGGAGCTCAATAGGTTGCGCCGTGTCACGCCTAAGCTGGTGACGGAGGTTCTGAAGTTTCCCAGTGTTGATCCTAGGCTCTCTTCTAAATTCTTTCATTGGGCTGGTATGAAGAAACTTAAAACTACTACTTTTTTTTTTTTTATCTATGGATGCATGTGTGTTTGAATCTTTCTTTTTGATATCCAGTACATATACTGTACATATGGAAAATTTCTCTTGCAATAACTTCATACATAATATTAATCCATTCACTCGTTATACATTCTGAAATGCTTGTAGTCTGTCACTATAAGAGATATATTAGACAGATTATGTACTGCTTATGTTATTGCGGACTAACGGGTGCAATTCTAGAAGACATGATAGTGTAAAAAAAAGTTTCAAGTATAGAATAGAATGTTCACTTAAAGCGAATACACACTCGCATGCTGACATATCTCTTGCACTTCTTTTGTCATTCAGCGAAGCACTAAAAGGAACGGTTTTGGCTGTTTTCTTATGTTTATATTTATGTTTGCCTGCATGATATTGTCTTTCTTAAACGTGGGTCAAAATTTTCTTGTTACGGAATTTGGTGTTTGATTAACAAATCAAGTACACTTTTTGAGTTTTTGATACTTTTAGTGAGTGTAATTATAGAATGCTAGCGACAAGATTCATTACTTGCTGTTTTTCTTTTTTGAAGAAAAAAAAGCGGCAGAGAAGGGGTCCTTTCTTACATGGCATGGACATTTATTTTGACAGATTATATATTACTGTATGATTTAATCTGCATGACAAATGGTGAAACATGTACATGATTTTTATTTTCAATTAGGAGGGGTTTATTACTTTGAAGCTGCATTAAAGAAATAAAATTAACCTTGCAAATTATGACTCATTACCATGTATGTCGTGAGCATTGAAATGAGAGTGAGCAGTTGTAGATAATATTCTATTGGTTTATTGTACTTCCTATTGTCGAATCAACTCAACACCATTAAGTTAGGAGAATGATCTATCATGTTATTTGATGCATACTAGATTCATTTGTTTGATTATGCAAATTCGCTTGTTTGATTTCTGTGTGCAGATTGGGGAGTGACAGTGATCGCAATTCTATGTATTTTCAACCATTTACTTATTGTTTGAATTTTGACTGATAGGTAAGCAGAAGGGATACAGACATGATTTTGCGTGTTACAATGCATTTGCCTATTTTTTGAATAGGGTGAATCAGTTTCGGGCTGCTGATCAGGTGCCTGAGTTAATGCATATGCAAGGGAAACCGCCCAGTGAGAAACAGTTTGAAATATTGATCAGGATGCACGCTGATGAAAACAGGGGTCTGAGGGTGTACTACGTGTATGAGAAAATGAAGAAATTCGGGGTGAAGCCCAGAGTCTTTCTGTATAATAGAATAATGGATGCCTTAGTTAAGACCGATCATCTAGATTTAGCCATCTCTGTTTACAATGATTTCAAGGAGGATGAGTTGGTGGAAGAGAGTGTCACTTTTATGATTTTGATAAAGGGCTTGTGTAAAGCAGGACGGATGGATGAAGTGTTTGACCTTTTAGGTCGGATGAGGAATAATCTGTGCAAACCAGATGTGTTTGCTTACACAGCAATGGTAAAGGTGTTGGTTTCTGTGGGAAATCTGGAAAGTTGTTTGAGGGTTTGGGAGGAAATGCAGAGGGATGGGGTTCATCCTGACGTCATGGCTTATTCCACTTTAATCATGGCATTATGTGAAGGGAACCGGGTTGATAAAGGTTATGAATTGTTTAAGGATATGAAAGAGAGGAAATATTTGATAGATAGAGCTATTTATGGGTCTTTGATTGAAGCATATGTGGCAGATCAGAAGGTTGCTTCGGCTTGTGATTTGCTAAAAGATTTGATGGACTCAGGATACAGGGCTGATTTGTCAATATATAACTCCCTTATCAAAGGTCTATGCAATGTGCAACTGGTTGACAGGGCATATAAACTTCTCCAAGTAACAATTCAAGAGGATCTCCAGCCAGATTTTTCTACTATAAATCCTATCTTGGTGTCTTATGCAGAGTTAAAAAGAATGGATGAATTTTGTATATTGCTTGCACAAATGCAGAAATTGGGTTATTGGTTAATTGATGATCTGTCGAAATTCTTCTCTTTTATGGTGGAGAAGGATGACAGAGTAACAATGGCTTTAGAAGTGTTTGAATACTTGAAAAAGAAAAACTATTGTACTGTTTCAGTTTACAATATATTTATGGAGTCTCTGCTCAAGAATGGTGAAGTGGATAAGGCATTAGAACTGTTTCATGAGCTCAATGATTCAGACTTGGTTCCTGACTCGATAACTTACAGTAATGCAATTCTATGTTATGTTGAAGTTGGAAATATACATGAAGCATGTACGTGGTACAACAGGATTAAAGAATCCTCTTCAGTTCCTTCAATTGCTGCCTATTATTCTCTTGGTAAAGGCCTTTCCAGAATAGCAGAAGTAGATGCGGTCATAGCACTTGTTCGTGACTGTTTAGCTCATGTTACAAGTGGTCCGATGGAATTCAAGTACACCCTCACAATTATCCATGTCTGCAAATTAAATAATGCCACAAAGTTAATTGACGTTGTCAATGAAATGGTGGAACAGGGTTGCCCTCCAGACAGTGTTATATATGCGGCTATCATCTATGGCATGTGCAAGCATGGAACAATTGAAGAGGCAAGGAAAGTATTTGCGAGTATGAGGGAGCGCAAATTTCTAAGTGAAGCAGATGAAATAGTCTATGATGAGATACTTATAGACCACATGAAAAAGAAGACGGCAGACTTGGTGTTGTCTGGGCTGAAATTTTTTGGTCTGGAATCAAAATTAAAGGCAAAGGGTTGTTCAGTCCTGTCTAGTTGAGAATGTGAAGAGGTAAGGAACCTATCATTACCTCTTAACTATTAATATTCACACTAGTCAACTTAGAGAAAAACCTGATAACTTTACAAAAAATCCTTGATGCGGAACTTGCTTTAGTACAGTAAATGAAGTTATTTCATGATTAATTAAATTCAATTAAGGTGTACTCCTATAGATATTGATTAAATTCAATCCGCCAGTACATATTTTTGGATATGTAGTTTCAGGGAAAACAGTAAAGTAAAAATTTCAATACACGACAAAGAGCTTATACACCTCTCTATTGATTAGTAAACTAATGTCTGCATGACAAGATTCGTAAATTGTTTTTGAAGAATTAAGTTGATGAGCTTTGTACTTAAAAATTATGTGATTCTTTTGCACAGGAAACAAGAATTGACGTGGTTCTATTATGCATTATTTTGACTAAAAGAGATCACTTCTCTTATTTTTTCATTTTTAATTTTTTTTTCATTTTGAAAATTAATGTCTTGATTCTTAGAAAAGCCACAACTTGTCTGATCTTGCCTAGTAAATGGTGTTTGTTTACAGTTTGTGCTATAACTTTTGTCATCTTAACTTCCTAAACGGATCATTATTGGCAGTACCGCGGAGTCAGAAGGCCAACCATTTCCTCAATTGATTTGCTGGATAATGAGAGAATGATTGTGAACTTCTTGCCATATGAGACTTGCACAATTGGAGATGCTTGGACTGTGAAGGCTTATTGAAAATACGTACTAACGGGGGTTCAGCTTTCTCCTTTATGTGTTCTGTAAATATGATATGATGTTCATAAGTTGCAGAATTTTCATTCTCACAGGCAGCTCTAAGTGCTTAAGTGCAGCAATGGAATGATTAACCTTTACAAGTACAGCTGAGCTTTAGGGAGTTCTCTTTATGGTTCTGAAGTTTAGATACAGAAACAGTTGAATAGAACCATGACTGCATCATCATACACATGATTCGTGAAAATTATTTGAAAGCTGTAATCACAGTAATACTTCTGCCTAGACTCTAAAGAAAAGTTGTGCAAGCGTGTCCTTAGTTGTGAGAAGTTCTGCTTGGGGCTAGTTTTGCTTCATTTCAACACATCGTCTCACTTAGCCCCTGTTTGGTACACTAATACGTTCTTCCAAAATAATGTGGTTCAAACACACCCTTAGAGTTACATTTTATCTCTCCTTGGAATAGAAAAACCTGGAACCCCTATTTCACACCCCAAGGGATTCATAACATCTTATCTGTCTCATTTTTACTATCATGTGAGAAGGTTTGCTAAAAACCGGTGCTCTCTCATCAAAATTCTTTCCCATTTTCTGGTGGTTTTGATGCATGCCTATAGCAACTTGATCAGACAATTCCAGTCGACCATTTTCATTCAACAAACCACATAAGGTGACTCCCTGAATACTGCTGCCCAAAATTGGTAATGGTTTTGTGGCTATAAATCTGCCTCCACAGCAGTTTGCTTCTAGATCGAAGTGTATTATTTGATATGCATCTGAGTGCTGGGTGGAATTCCATTCATTTTTTTTGAAAAAGGTAAATGAACTGCATCTTTTATCAATACAGAGTCCTTGAAGCATATTGTTCTGGAGATAATTTCAGGGTTGCAGAGACCAACATATAGGGATCAGTATGTAAGAGAGATTTAAGTGATTGCTTTTCTTGTGTTTGAGGTGCACTTCTGAAGTTGGATTAAGTTATTGGATAGTCAAAGGGACTGATATCGGCCAATGAGTACTTTAAAAGCAAATTCATGGTGAATATTTCAGGAAATCCTGTAGAGGTTTTTCTTCTTGTCTGCAGTTTCATTTTCTGCAGCTTGCAATGCTTCCGAAATGTCTCTATCATGTGATAGCTCTGAGCTGGTATTTATTTGATCTGGTCAGTATCACAATATCAGGCTTCATTCGATTAGCCTGGTCTTTGTGCAATTTCTTCTTTTCGCTGGCTCATTAACAAGTTAACAAGTTCTTTCAGTTATTCTTGTGGACTGCAGTCCCTCCTTACAGCTCCGTTCTGTGATGGAAATATATGGTATTATCGTCATTCACACGAGCAAAACCTGATCTGCAGTTAAATCTTACTGTTTGCACCTCACCCGGAAGTCGTGGCTATGGCAAGGACTTCGCATTGCCCCATGCCAATGCCTTTGGCTGTATATGTCTGTGATGGGCAGCTTCTGCGGAGAAGGAAACAAGGCAGTGTTGGTTTACTTGATGGTAATATTGTTGGGCAGAATTGGCCTAAATGCAAGGGGATGGAAGGGAAGTTTGCAGGCATACTAAACGAACTTAGCTGAACGCAGGTAGTAGACTACATTGGTGAGACAGTTTTTGGGTGTATTTGCTGACATGAAAAGCAACTGATTGGAGGCTGTTACTTGCAGGCTCTTTTATAGGCAACTTTACCCTCTGTCGACTCACCAAGTAGTTGGGGTGTCAATTGCTTATATTTTTGTACAGTTACGCAAGGCTGTATTGAGAGCAATAAAAGTGGGTTTTTCCGTATATGCTGTGTCCTATCTTCCTTCATATTGTACTTTAAACTATTGTTACATTGCATTTTGAGCAAGACGTAGACCGACTGCTTGTGATATTGCAGTGGCCGCTGAATAATTCGTACTTGAGTTTGGCCCTGTGAAACTTCCCATGATATGGATGTGATATATGTAATGCTGGTTAATAATAATAAAACCTGAAAAGAATTTGCCCAATAAAATTGCAATTGCACTATACAACTAAAATAATCCGGCTGATCAATGCTTGAAATCTGTACATAATCCAAGTATCAGCATATCTAAAACATCGAGTTCTAGAGCCAAAAAGCCCTCTCTCTCTCTCTCTCTCTCTCTCTCTCTATAACAATGTACACCTCCGCTTGGGTAATGATCGGGAACATCTAAATATAGAAACACAAACGAATCCCAGATGCTGATCTGCTTGCTTAGATCCTTCCAAATCCTCTTTATCCCAGCGAGGAAAAACCCGGTTTCTCCTCCAATTGTTTCATATTCGAAAGAAAAAAGCAGCAATCATGTGGGAGACTCATGCATCAATTATAAGGTGGTTGTCATCCATGATTGGGGGAGACAATGGCGGGGAAGCTGGTTCGTGAGGTGCAAAGGGAATAATTTGAAGAGTTCTTCTAGCTGTTGCCTGAGACTCTATGTTCCTACCTATCTTCCTCGACGAAAATGATTCAGAACCAGAAGTCGTCCTTGAGGAATTACTGCTGTCAACGGATACTAGAAACTTGTCCTTGGAGAGAGATCCTTGAGCAGATGCAATGACAGCTCCAAATATGCCAGACTCCCTCAAACCTTGGATGATGGTCTGAAACAAGAGCAAGATGAAATGCCTGTTAAATGGAAGACCTTTTTCAACCAAACTGATGAGTGCAAGTAAAGCTTACCATGGGAGCATATATGCGAGTTAAGATTCCCTTCCTCAACAATTTCAAATTGAGAGTTCTATCATTCCACACAACATGCTCTCGATACCTGTTGCAGAGGGGGAAAAAAAATCAATTTCGTTTCATAGGAACAATACACGAATCCAGAAATTTCATTTGAACTAAGAAAATGAACTATAAATATATTTGTAATGCACTCAAATACAATTCATGTACAGCAGAGTGGAACAAGAAAAAAATTCAGTATTTCCAACAACTTAAACTTTACCAGTTTAACATCTCCTCCTCTGTGGCAGTTGAAGCAATTATAAATGCCTATAATTAAATCATAAACACTTTGTCAGCATGAACATCAAACTGAAGAGCATAGAAAGGGAGATTTTGAAAGAACTCAACTGAACAATCTGATCAAAGTTCAGGAAACAGCTTTTACTAATGGTCCCAGAAATATTTCAATACGACCTCAAATTTAGACAAGTTATAAAATCTATTTAAATATTCCATAAGCTTTTTCTCTGGCAGCGGGGGGAGTTGTCTAAAGGTAGGATTAATTAAATCTTAAATTCAAGGAAGCATATCAAGCCCCTGTTTGTCTACTATTCTTCAAAAACTTTTTTTTTGCTAAAACTCATTTTCAACCACACCTTCTCTGCTTCTCAAAATAAAATATTTTCAAAGGTGCTTATTATTGAAAGAGAAAGTAAGGAAATTCACTAAAAGATCATTATTTCAACTTCAAATTTATCAAACTGTGTTCATGTTTGGAAAACATTATAATTTCCTTAAATTTAGTAGTCAAAGTCAAACATTAACTTTAAACACACATTTCGTAGACCCACAACTACTACCCACTTATCTATTATCACATTATGCTCCTGTTTGGTTTGGATTAAAATCTAATTAAGATCTCAAGTCAAAGTCAACAATTAACTTTAACCACACATTTTATGGGCAACTTTTCAACATACATTTCAATAACTTTTATCAAAATCTAATAAAAATCTATTTTTAATCTCTACTAAACAGGGACATAATTTTAGCAACTTATAATTTTATCCAAATAAGCATTAAGTCGTAAATTTTATTTTAGGTACACGAGAGAAATGCCTATTCAACATTCAACAAAACAAATATTTATATAATTCCAAAGTAAATTATTTAGTCAGTGTTCCTTTTTTTTTTTTTTTTTTTGCTTAGTCATAAATCAATAACAACTGATCAATCAGACAATGAAATAATGGCTTGATTTCCTAAACTTGCACATCATATAAAAACCAAACACGATTATAAATTCCTTAGCATGCAAGTTTTACTTAAGTCAGTTAAAATGGCTTCAACCTAGGAAAAATGGATGTCCTTAGTGCCAACATTATCTAGAGAATAACTAAACCAACAATAAAGAATAAAAATGTACTGCACAAAGACTCACAGATCTATCAAATTCCAACATAAAGCATTGTAAAACAGCAGCCTCTTCCAATTTGATCTCACTGTCAAACAGTATGTAAAAACATGTAAAAGCCTATTGAACAGAATACAGATGTGTGGTCCAAAACAAGAAAACAGAGATGGTAGATCATAAACAACAAAGGAACGCACTCAATACTTTAAGATATGCATACAACAACTGGGTGCATAAATAGAGCAACTTACTTTGGAGTTTTCATGTAATTGTGCCACCTGTGTGCACCATTGGGACGAAGATGGTCTTGGACTCGAGCAGCTGATTTCCCATTGCCATAGGTCAAAAAGTAGTTGGGATTGCCACGGGTTGCCTCCTTATACATGCCAAAATAAGCGTCCTTCGTTAAATGATCATAGTTCTTCTTAAACATTGATACCTGTATGACAGATACAAAAGAAATGAAAATAAATCAGTTCTAATAAATCAATGCTCAAGTCAGTGAAAATATCATGGTATGAAGAGGCTCTCAGCCAAAAATATTTCTTAAACAGTCCAAAATGTACTTATTGAAAGTGGTTTTGGGGGTGGGGGTAGGGTGGGGGATAAATACTTGAAAAAGCTACCATGCATAAGGAAAAAAATTAGCATGACATAATTTCAGCTGTATTTACATTGCAGTCCATAAATTCCTTGCAATATTTATAAGCCACTAAAAAATTGTATAAATCCTCAGGTGAACATTGACAAGATAAATCTAGAAATTAGAAGTTGAAAATTTACCTCTGTGAAAGGTTCCTTGATGTCATCTCGTTCAATGCTGCTCTCCTGAAAAAAAAGGGGGGGGGAGCATGGTGAAACTTGAGAAGAGCACAGACACGTCTCCTTTTTCTTTTCCAATTTGGTTTTGTAAGTCAAGCTGGATAGTTTCAATTGTTCCAAGAATATAGTAAGCACAAAAAGAAATAGATGTCTCCCCCACCCACACCGAAACAAAGAAATGCCAAATTACTTACATAATTGGGAAAGATTACCATGTCCACATTCCCAGGCACGTCAATTAGCAATTGCCTCAAAGAATACTCCCGAGCACCAGCTGGATGTAACAATTCATCAGTGTCTAGATGAATTATCCAGTCAGCGCCAGCATCCTAGAATTATAATACACAAAATATTTTATTAATTCTACAAAAAAAAAAAAAAAAAAAAAATGGAACATTTCTGCTACACTTGTAATAAATCATACCCTTGCCATGACAATTGCCATCTCCATGTTGAGGGATTGCTTCACAAAAAGCTCATAATTGCAAGGCTTGTAAAAGAAACTTGACAGCCATGTTTCATTCCAGATCCGGCTGAAGCATCAGGGACAAAAAGGTGTAAGAGAATAATAACCACTGCTAATATATCATATGGAGATTTCTGCAACTTGAGAGACCAAGGTACTAATTCCAGAGAGCTTACAGTAAGACACGGGATGAAAGATAATTTTTGGTTTACGATTTTAGAAAATATTAAAATGTATCCAATGAACCGTTAGTTTGCTTTGTCTATTTCATATAAATTTATCTATGCTGTCAAGCAAGCTCGAGATACATATCAGAAGTGAATGACCTCTTAGCTTGCTGCTCTTCCAGCTCTCTGGTTCTGTATATTACTTTCACTCCCTGCAAAGGATAACCAAATTACATACCCATTGACTCTGATTGAAAACACTACACCGTTAAACATGGAATAACATAATCATCAGATTGAAGTGACAGCTAACACAAATCCAGAAAAGATATCAGCAAGATAAGTTATCAGATAATCAGGTCCCTGCCCGACATGTACTTGGAAATAGATGGGGTGAGTTTGGGCAGGAGGCAAGACTAGTAATTGGCAATTGATATAACCTGGTTATAATTTGTAGATGATTTCTAGCTCACCACTGATGTTCATGTAGACAAAATACTGGCAACTACCGTCCCACTTCTCTCATAGACCAAACACCAAACTGAAAGCCACCTAAGACTTCAACTTCTTTTCCCACATGCTACCCATTAAATCACTTGGTAATGTGTAAAGAGTCAACTAATGTTGGGTAGGTTTAACCTTAAGCTCCTAAAGGATTAGTAGAATGATATCACACTTTGAATTTCGGAATTAGCACTGGACTCTTATAATAAAAAAATCAGGCAACCGTCCAATAAATTGCTTTTTGAAGATACTGCTTCAACCAAAGAACATATGGTTTTCAAGTCAAAGTCATCCTACAATAACGGCTTATTCAGCATTTTATTGAGGTCTAACTTATCCATTGATTATTATACATTACCAGATTATCAGTATTTCTTCAGAAATACAATCACCCGTTGTCAGCTTAAGTCAGCTAATTAGAACGTTTCTCCGTAAGAATACTACAGACTATATAACTTATATAACCATAACCTATTGATACTGCTGAAATCAAGTTACACTAAGGGATCTGGTTACAAAAAAGGCATGACATTATATTTAACTTCTGGTGTACATTTTTATAATGTGAAGCAATTGGTCTCTTATGTGTTCTTTACTCATAAAGAAGCAACTCGTAACTGTTCAGTTTTTTATTAGTCACACCTAGTGACTTTTTCAACTGACCAGAGCCCAAATATCAATACTGTCCTCTGGTCAAATTTCTTTGTAGAGTCATCTCTTCACTGTGTTTAAAGGACAGGTAATGAGTTTTTCTTTATTTCTTTAGTTGTAAGTAAGAAAATATAAGAGTATTTTACAATGCAGTGTTTACGCAGATTAAATTTTGACCCTTGAGTGTATAACTACTCTTACAAAGCAGCAAAAGAAAACATGTAGCAGGATACAAACTCACAGGAATGGATTCAAGGACTTTGGACACAGCGGGAGATGCAGCCTTCCCTTCAACAAAAAGCAAAAACGTTGACACCCCAATAACTTTATGATAGAACATCCATGGCAAAATCTGCTCTAAGCCAGCAGATGTACTCGTCGTAATACATATCTGCACATAATAGAGGAAGATAGTAAGGTCTTCGCCAATCATTTACACTAACACATTATTTATTAGGACACGAATTTATAATGAAATCAATTATGGAATGTGAAGAACTAGAGTCAATTACAAGTGCAGTTGGGTTTGGTGGGTAAATCACCATGAGAAAAGGACATCTATCATGTATTACGTGGTTGGATGTAGCTGTTAATTGGTACAAGATTATCTGGAGATAAGTATATCCTACCAACATATCAATTCATAACCAATATGAGTCAAAATCTAAGCCAATTTTCTACATGGATAATTCTCAACTCACTGCATTATCTCATCTTCAATTTGAACATAGGCTTCATATAACATAAACTTTGAAAGAGACCAAATGGCATGAAAGAAATGTGATACCCGATCCATCTGTTTCAAAAGCTGAAAAGTCCTATTATTTCCAGGATTTAAAAAGGCATGTACCAATAGTAACAGCGACAATCTTGTTTAAACATCTGTACCTCTGTTTACAGGAAAAATATATAGAACTCCCAGTTTTTGGGAAAGAAGTGTGCCTCCCCCCTAATCCTAAAATGCAGTGATCTTTCAAAAGATTTACTTTGCACTTTACATTAATTGCAAAAGTGAAGACAAAATTAATTATCTGAGAAATAAATTTTTTCCCCAAACAGTATCCAAAAATCGAAGTCAATGAAAAAAGTCTAACCGATGGAACTATTTTCTCTGAAAATCCAGAAACGCCATAAAAACAAGATTTCAGTTTAATTTTATTAAACATGATGCAAGACCCTCAAAAACTTAAATCACACAAGCAAACAAAATTCAAATGACATTAACAATGATCACAAAATCCCAAGAAAAGATCAAAACCAAAAAAAAAAGATAAAACAACAAAACAAAAATCATACCTTGGGCTTCAGATCCGAATCAAATTTAAATTTCCAGTCTCTGTAGTAAGGAAACGACGCCGTGTTGAAGTGTCCCAACAGCATTGAACAATCAAAGGAATGCGAAGAAGATGAGTGTCCCCCGGTGGCAAGAGGGGAGGATTCCATGCCGGGGAACTTATGGGACTCATCGGGTGACCATCGGGAGATGGGATCGTCGACGCCACCGCCTCGCCACTGAAGGAAGAAAGCGAAGAGAGAGAGTGATAAAGGGAGAATGGTCAGGAGGAGGAGAAGCTTCACAATGAAGGAGTGATTGTTGGCTGCAGAAGACGGTGGTTGCGGCCTGAGGGAGGTATGCAGACCCGCCATTGGACTGTTGGAAAATCAAGAAATGGGCCAGTTGTGGTGGGGGAGGAACTTTTGGAGATTTTATATTGCCAGTTACTCTGGGGAGGAAATTGTAATTTCTCAGAAAATAAAGGACTTATGAGAAATTTTTAGTGTGGTCCAAAAAGTTCGGATACTTCCATTAAATTGTAGGTGTAAACCTAGGGGTCAACAAAAATTGGCATAGGTATCACCGATGTTCGTGATTTGAAGGAGTGTGGTTTAAATAATTATTATGGTGGCTATCATACAATGTCAAATTTAATATAAATCACAATATACGCATGTGTTTGACACTCATTTTGAGTATATTGTAAATTTTGAAATAGTGATTGATGGAAGAATATGTAGTTGAAAAATAATGAAAAATTTTATATTTATACGTAATATTATTTTATTTGGAGAATGTGTGGTTATAATTAAGAAAGAGAATTTTATTTTTAAAAAATAATGGGTTCCAAACACAAACATGTAGTAAAATTAAAAATATATTGCTAACAAGAATAATGTTACACGTACATAACTCATTACATAATGGCTTGCACCTGTTGAACTGGCATAGTGGGTGGAAACGTCAAATTCTCGGCAATTTGAAAAAAGGAAAAGCAAAAAAAAAAAACAAATTGAGTTAAAAATGAACCACACTCTCCTTTCACGTAATTTTCAATTCATTTGGAGGCAAACCAAATGGAAGGTGAGGAGAACCAACGGTCACAATATTTCGACTATGAAGCCAATGAAATCGATGTTGGCGAGTACAATGATGTGAGCCCAACACCTTTTCTCCAGTCAGTTACAAGTGGGTCGATTTTACAAATGAGAGAATATGAAAAAATAATACCCACTATTTTCGACAACGAAGACGACGACATCGACGACGACGACAACAACACATGTACCACTCATTTTTTATTTTTTAAATTTTTTTATTGTGCACATTCTCCCTCATCATTATGGACTTTTTGATTCGTTGATATTGGAACAATGCTAGCTTCAATAGTCAAAAGTACTCATCTCCAATGTTCTCCCCTTTAGAAGTTTGAGAATAACATGGTTTTTGTTTGAAAAAGTTAAATATATATTGACATATAATTTCCTACTGGGCTGATGAAAAGGATATTCCCCTTTCTGAGTTGAGTGAAGGCAAGAAAGATAGATTTGTTGGCTTCCAGATTCGTTCGTGAATAAGAAGTATGTTGACGTTAACACAACATTCCACTTCTTATAAGTGTCCATTATTTTTCTTAGCCAATCCATTTGGTTGATGAGTATCAACACAAGAATATTTATTTTTCTTTCAGCGCAATGAAAATTTTTGTGATTCTTGTTGCCTTTTATATTTACCCATGTCTTAAATAAAAATTATTGCATTAAGATTTGTAAAACGTATTTCCAATTTCTTGATGAAGGAGATGACATTTACATGTTTTCGGTTTGATAAAATTTAAATGGAGGTTATAAAGAAATTGACATTATTGTGCAATGCCTGGAATGAAATTCAAAGATGAAAATGAAGTTTTGTATTATACAAAAACTATGCCTACCAAGTCAGTTTTCCTGTCGAAAAAGTGAATTTATGACGATGCGATAGTATGATATGTATGTTTCACATGTAGTCGAGGACGACGAACCACTGGTACATGTTTGGAGATAGGTGGAACATGGCGTATTAACATTGTCTATTTTGAGCACAATCACATAATAAGACCTTCAAAATCGAGGTTATATCAATGCAATCGCCAAATTAGTGCACGCGTTAAAAGTCGACTTAAATAAATGACACTGTTGGAATTCCATTGCATAAAAGCTTTAACTCCACCGTAGTGAAGCCAATGGATATGACAAGATGGCGTGCGTTGAAAAAGATTATTGATATTTTATTGACAAAGTGCGACGGTTAGGACTTGGTGAATGAGATGTCGTTGCAATTCAAGTCTTTTTCTCAAAAATGCAAACGAGTACTCTTGACTTCTATTTTAGTATAGACTTGGATGAATATTGTCGGTTGAGGAATGCGTTCTAGGCAAATAACAGGTACAGACAAGCCTATAATGAATTTTGTGATGTAGTAACTTTTAAGACTACATACTTGACTAACAAGTACGATATGCCTTACATGCCATTTTTTGGAGTTAATCATCATATACAATCAACACTACTTGGATGCGGTCTAGTTTTGAATGAGGATATAAGGAATTTTGTATGGTTGTTTAAAAATGATTGGAATGCATGTACTCTCAAGCTCCAAGTGGAATTATAATAGATCAAGATCGGGCTATACAAAATGCAATTGAGATCGTCTTCCCAAACACGAAGCACATATGGTGTTCGTGGTATATTTTAAAGAAGTTACCAGAAAAGTTCGGTAACCATAGGCACAAAGCTTCTATTCTTTTTATTGTACATGGGTTGGTGTATGATACACAAAGTCGTGAAGAGTTTAAGGAAAATTGGTATAAGATGCTTGCACATTATGAATTGCATGAACATGGTTGGTTGACTGGACTTTACAATGAGAGAAGTCGTTGGGTGCCATGTTATTTGAAAAATTCATTCTATGTCGGTATGTCAACCACTCAACGAAGTGAGAGCATAAATGCATTTTTTGACGGATATGTTCATTCAAAAACTTTCATGAAGCAATTTGTAGAGTAATATGAGCAGGCATTGAGAAGTAAAGTTGAAAAAAAGTTTCAAGCTGATTTCAGATCATTTTCATAGATGGTCCCTTGTGCAACAAGGTATGATATGGAGAAGAAGTTTCAATCAGTGTACACGACCTCTAAGTACAGAGAGTTCCAACAAGAATTTACGGGGAAGGTGTATGTGAGGTCTTATCTGCTACAGACTCGTATTTGCAATCCACTTATGAGGTCCTTGAGGATATCATTCGCAATGAAAAGAAACAAATATTTAGGGTTTCATTTGGTAGGGATAAATGTGAATTTGAGTGCAGTTGCCACTTATTTGAGTTTAGAGGAATTATTTGCAAGTATACAATCTCAGTTTTAATCCATAATAATGTGTTGTTAATCACGGAGAAATATATATTGAAGAGATGGAGGCGAGATGTGAACCAACCTTACACAACGGTTCTCATCAATTATGGTGGTTTTATTAGTAGCGTCAAGTGGGTCAGATATTAGCAACTGCGATGTGCATTTACCATAGCTGATGTAATAGCACATAACGAAGAATGATGTAGGAGTATTATGGATTGGATCGAGTTTGAAACAACAGAAGCGTCTCAGTCGACGTCTACTAATGTGGGCTCCCAATGCTTTGAATTATTAGCACGTGCTAGCGGAAGCATATTGGATCTAAAGTACATGAAAAGTAAAGGAGCTCCTGAAAAACTTCGTAGAAAGGGCCATCTAGAAATTAGTTTGAAAAATCTAGAAGTTCTCAAATGATATGAAACATATTCAAGCTTCGTAACAAAGTTTCAGCTTCAGTCTTCATATTTTTGAACTAATTACCTTGTTGTGAATTTTAATTTTTTTTTCCATGACGTGTACCACGAACCCAACTAATGCAAAGATGTGTAAAAGGACGAAGAAAGGAGTTTCATCTACGTTCATTGTTGAGGTGATTATAGTACTTATTTGTATGATGTTAGTCTTAGAATGTCTGTTATCAAATGATTAATCTACTTGTACACAATTTGAAATTACGAGGTTTGACCCAAATTACAACTAGAGATGGAGTGAATATGTGATTATGCGGAATTAAAAATTAATAATTAACTAGCAACAAGTCACTATTAATTATCTTTATATGGTTAATCAATTAAGTCAATTTTCCTAAATTGAATTGCCACAATTATATTAAAGCAATAAATAAACAACCAGAATGATCGCGGAGAAACTCCAACTGGGTAAAAACTTCGAGCACTTTGTCAGTCAACAATCCACTATAAACGAATTATGAACTTACAATCTGCCATACTCGACTACCACTAACACTTTCTTACCTCTTGACTACAATTCCCACAGCCATCCTGGATTGTGTGCTCATACACCAACTCTCAATTGCAGTTTTCAAAGCCCTGCTGGATTGCGTGCTCTTACACTAACTCCCGGCTTTATAAATTTGTCCATCTCCTGTGGATCAACAAAGAACCATGCGTTCTCCAACGACTGAAAGTCCAGTCACCTTTCCTTGAGCTTCAGAACTCTGACAAATATATAGGAAGTAGCAGTTTGATATTTGGATTATGGTTTGATGTTTGATGTTTTTAATGCCAAGAACAAACCAAGACATGAAGGTTGAAAGTGGTATGCATTTTCTCAACGATCAACCTTAGAAAAATCATTCAGAGGCTTGCTGGTATTTATAGTTTAGGTTTAGGATTGAGTGGACCGGACAAAAAGCCATAAAAATGCGAATTAAAATTTTTCAGGAAACTATGTTGCTTGAGCGAAGGCAAAGAGCGACAGGCGGGGGACAATGTTTATGTTTCTGTCGTTCGAGCAAAGTTATTGCAATAGTCAGACGAAATTACGGCACCATTTTTTCCTTCTTTCTATTCTCGAACCCTAGACCTAATACAAGTCAATTAATAGTATTTGCAACTTACTTATTGACTTGTACAACACATTAATTCTAGTCCATTTTGTTCACAGATTAGCCAATTACATTAAAAACCTAACAAGCTCCCCCTTTGACATTCTGTGACAAAACTACAAATATAAAGTCAATGTAGTAAAAATATAGACACAAAACAACAACTACTATCAAACCAACTGTCTTGGCTGAGATGTGTTTTCCTTTGTCAACCTATTTCCTGAATTAGACAGTGTAAAAACACGTGAAACACTAATATGATAATTAAATGCAATTCATACAATTAACCATAAGTTATACCAGTTAAATTAAGATACAATATCAATGTAAACCAACATACAAAAAGAAACATTGATACCACGAAATATCAAAACTTAATCTAGCTAATAACAAAAATATCATATATGTCGGAATCAAAATTTTAACATTAAATGTGTCAAAATATCAATCAAAAATATATCCATTCCCCCTTTTTGTCACAAATAACAAGGGGTAACTTAACAACTATACGCATCATCAGCATCAGTAGCATCAGTACCATCATCAGAAACGGCAACATCATCCCAATGTCGATGAATCCAATGCAACACACGCTGAAGATAGCCAACAACACCATGAAGTGTAGCAAACTCTGTAGTATGTCTATCAATTATAGCTCTCAACCGTGTAATCTCAGCCTTCATACGAGCCTTCTACTCGATCATCACAGTCATCTGTCACATAAGTGCTACAGAAGGATCAATAGGAATAGGCACAGATGGAGAAATAGACTCAGTAGGTAGAGAAGCAGAAGTGGATGTCGATGGGATGTCAACAGGTGGAGGAGAAAAAGTAGAAGCAGGAAAATCGAAGGGATCAATAGAAATGAGGTCACCAGTAGGATCAGCTGGCACAGTCGGATCAACTGGCTCAGAAGAAGCATGAGACCTACTCTTGGAAATAGTAGTGTGGTCAATCGGCTGAGAAACCCTCCTAGAAACCCCTTTCGGAAAACTAACCCCAAGTGCGGTCATTAGGCAGTAAATCAAACATGCGTAAGGAAGCCCTACCCTAGTCCCCATGACAAAAAAAGCACGCAAAATCTGCTAGCAGATAAACAAGGATAGATCAATAGAATTGCTGTGTAATAAGGCGTACAAAAAACTGGCTTTTTCCATAGGCAATGAAGAAGTATGTGATACAGGCCATAGATTTGTGCACACAACGCGCAATAGAATTCGACGGTTAGTAGGAAGAGTGCCAATGCAGATCGCACTAGGATCTTCTTCCAACGGTGTGTTAAACACCGTCGAACGAAAAAGAGAGTCTGCTGGAAGGGTAACAGTCGATAAATATGGAAACAAAAGGTGAACGACCTGAGGAGTATGGGCTATACTAGACACAACATCGGGAGTGATCTTAACCATCGTACCCCTAAGAAATACCCTAAAAGTGGAACTGCTAACGTCGTGAATGTTAGCATAAAACTCGTGAACGAGAATGAAGTGAAAATGGAAGCGGAGTGAAAATGGCAGCGAGGTCGGGGGAAAGGTCGGACAAAACTACCTTGCGCTCCACTAGTACTGGGCGTAACGAGAACTTGGTCCCGAATACCTCCTGGGTAATGGCGGATATGAACCGGGATCGGCTAAAGGATGTGGACGCACTCGATGTCAGTGCAATCGTCCGTGCTCACTTAGGCAGTATTTGAGAAGTAGATCAGATACACACGTCAAACAATGCAATAGACGATACTATCGAATGAAATGCAATAATGGACGTTAAATGGAAAGAAAAATGATGTGGACCGGACAAAAACACAAAAACAAACCATGTGCACGCAAATCGATGCAAACCAACATGAGTAAACTAACGACAGATGAAATGGTGCAATGCATGGACGAAGATGACATGGTGTCGTGACGCCACGACATAGTGCCTTGACGTGAGGCCGTAGAGTTGTGACATCGTGACACAATGCCCTAACTTGACGATCCGATGACGTGACGTGATGGCCAAGGTTGGTCCTGTGATTTTTGGGGCCCGAGGCGAACTCCATAAATTGGGCCCCCAAAATCAATGTAAATGCAAAATCCAACAACGTATTATGTAACGTATTACTAACTTAAAATTTAAAAGTAGAACAACAAATAAATATAAAGAACAAAATATTTATATTATAAAGTAAAAAAATCGACAAGAGTTCAAACAATCAGTTAAATACTATTCGTCTTGCTGTTTTAAAGGTAAAAACATTAATCAAATCTGAATAATTTAACTGTTCAACCATATCTTCTCTAAAAGCTGATCATGCTGCAATTATATAAGATGAGAAGGCTTCAAACATTTCCAATATATTCAATATCAAGTTAGGGCAAGCTATTGCTTACTTGAGAAGTAGAATTTCGACGAAAATTATAGAATCACACCTTGAGAATCCCACTATCACATCTTACAAGCCTGAAATCAAATTTTCACATTAACTACTATACCAATACAAAGTCTGAAGCTATGAAATTTACCCTTTTTAATAAATAAAGGTTAAAACTTTCAAAAGCCTGAGCTTTATTTCACACACAATTTCAGCTTAATCTAGATAAATGAAAAATGACTCTTCCATAGACTTAATATTCTCCCGTTCTGAAGAGTTCTCGATAGAAGATTTAAGAATCCAAATTCACATTGAAATCTTGAAGTAGATCAAAATATATCACAAATAAATTAACTGTCTATAAACAATAAAATGTAAAACGAAATTCCATAGCCAACTGGAAGATACTCCTTCATAGTCAACTCTTTTTAGGTGAAAACATTAGCAAGAAGTACTCACTAATCAGTATAAACAAAGTCAATTGGTAACTATATATCTAAAATTCTAAAACCTGTATCTTCTTTTGCAATCTTAGCTTAAAAGGTCTCAAAAGGAAATAACAGGTTATAAATGGCCAGAACATACATGTTGTAAACCTATATCTGATTTCTGAGCATTGAACATGTAATCTTAGCTTAAAAGGTCTCAAAAGGAAATAAACATATCTACTCAACAGCAACATGTTATAAACAGCCAGATCCACAACATCAATTTTTTTGAAAAATATTGGAGAATTCTTCAAAGTAAATATATTGTGTTTTTCCAGCAAGAATCCCCAAGAATTCAAGCTAATTATAAAAATATACCAAGCTTCAAATCACTATATGAAAAGGAAAAACACACAAAAAAACTTTCTAAAGAAAATTACCTGCTCAGAAATCAGAATCGGTTCGGAGTCGAACTAATCATTAATCAATCATAGTCGACGGTCGCGGCAGTACTGACCAGTCAATGGTGGACCTCAAAAAGCGACTCGCAGTCGTGTGGACGGTACAGTTAGGGTTGTTTTGAAAAGTGAATCTTGTGATTTGTGACAGAGTGAAACCTTCGAAGGGAGGGAAATGAAATAAAGAAAACAAAGGGAATGAAAATGGAGAGACGAGACCAGAGAGGGTGTCGGCCCGACGATTGGAGTAGTATTGTAGAAAGGGAAAGAGATACTGAGCCTTTTCAATTATTTACTATTTAAAAAAATTATTAATTGGGCCAAAATTAAGGCCCTTCGATTTTGGGCCAGATCGAAAAAAAAAAATTGCTGGCCAAAAAATGATGCCCGCTCCAATTTAGGGCCTGAGGCACTAGCCTCATCTGCCTAGCCTCAAGGCCGGCCATGGTGACGACATGTCGCGATGATGTGACGTCACCTCGCGGTGTCAACATCAAATGCAATAGAAACGACTTCAACATGACAAACTAACAACTCAAACGTGATCAAGTGTGTGAATGAAGATCAATCAAGAGACATGAAGTTTAAATAACACCGAAAAATTGTATTCAACACGTGATAGGATTTACAAACGAACGAACCCAAACACCACTCCAACGAAAAACACAAAATTGAACACAATCACAATCCAACAAATAAACCCAACCCAGTCTCCAACAAATTATAAGCCTCAGTCAACAAAATACAAGAAAAATCAACCAAACACGCTCCAAGCTTGCTCAAACCATGCAAAAAAATAAAAATAAAAAAATCACCCAAATGATGCAATGGGAGATGAAATGAAGTGGTAATTATGCAAACATAAGTGATAATAAAGAAATCAACACAAGAACTTTAAATACCCCCAAGAAAAACTGCAAAAATTAAAGGAAATATTGAGGGTTTTTGAAATTACCGTGAAAATATGTGAAAAGTTAATGAAATGAGGGTAAATCCACCAAATATTGGATGCAAAGTGTCTAATTCAAGATGGAATGCACGAATTTTTAATGGGTGAGAAGATTTGAGAGGAAAAAATTGAGGAAGAAATGAAGAAATTCAAAAAAATGGGAAAATAACGTTAAAATTCAAAAATGCGGACTGTCGCTCGAGCGAGAGATAGCTTCTGCTTTTACGCTCGAGCGACGCTTAACGAAAATCTAATGAAAAACTTTTGATACAAATCACGCTGACTTTTTGAAAATTTCGAAAAATAGCCCCTCTTTTTTAAAATCAAGTCTCTGACATACAAATGAACCCAAAAATGTATATGTTCACAAGTATTGCATTATGAATAAAATTCTCCACGTACTCAAAATCAAGTTCAAATGGAGTAAAGTGTATAAGTGACTCACGTGTGTTAAGTGCCACTGTTTTCTCGTGAACATGACTCCAAACCTTAAATTTGTGAGAAATGACATGCAGATATCACTGTTAAATAAGTATTTTCCTTTACTAATGAAAGTCAAACCTATAAGATTATTATGACATTAAAATGAAGCTAATTTACACGTATATTTTTTATTTTCTCCGCCTGAGTATATATATTTTATCATATCATTTTACTCAATTATTACATCTTATGTACAGAATCTTATCCATTAAGCGACTAAAATAACCCATGTAACAAGTCAAATAAGCTTCGAAAAAGAGTATAAGATGAACCAATTTTTTATTTTATGATAAGAGGATTATATGTGAGCTTAGGTAATCTAAATGAAGGTCAATTCACGTTCAATGTTACCTTACCAACAGATGTCTGTCATACCAAATCTCACACATGCAGTCCATACTCACTCACAAGATCCTAGTGTGTGATGTGTAGATGGTACATGAAAAAAATATACTAATACTTCATATTAAACCTAATCAAGTAATACAAACAATAGTACATATCAAATGAATACTTACTCGGTCACAAATGCAGTATTTAAGAATATCATGAAATGTTCAGTAGCACAAAAACACAATCATTTTTTTATTATTATTAAAAAATATATCAAGAACTTTTAAACGCAAAAACAAAAATTAAAACGAAACAAAAACAAATGAGATGTATGTAAGAATGAATTGACTCAATGAACTGCACATGCATGCACCTAAATACATAATCAAAGAGGTACATGGATGCTCTTACGTTTAAGAGCATGATTAATCTCACGACATTTCAAGTCACTCTTATTAACATAAACCTTCTTAGAAGTAGAAGTAATTCTAGTTAACTTGAGTCATCATCTCAGTTAAGTGGCTAACCTGATTGGTGAGAAAGTTAACCTTACTCGAGATATCCTAACTTTTACTACTAGTCGCGAGTTTACGACACCTAGGTCTTGTGTGTCCCAGTGCACCACATTGGTGACGGTGGGAATAAATTTAAGTTCAAACCTACGCGGAGGTTGTAGCTGATTTATAGGATGATTGATCCTACATTATCTAGTAGGTCTCAATCCTAATACATTCTTACCCTTGGGTTCGGGATTAGCAGCATTCCTAATTTTGTTGGTGGCTGGGACGAATGTAGTCTTGGAAGTATTAGCAGTAGTATTACCATTTTGAACATATCCCAGACCGTGCTTATTTCCAATAAGTTTGTTCATCCCTAACAAATTATAGAATTTCTGAGTACTACTCATGAATGAATGAAGTTGAGTATTATATTTTTTCTGGATCACTTGTTAAGGATTTAACTTTAGCTTCTAGATTCTCATTAACAAATTTCGACTAACCCAAATTTTTGGTAAAATCCTGAAGGTCACCTAAGAGTTTTTTCCTCTCTTTTTCTCTCTCTCACCCTCTTTCAAGTTCATTAACCTTTTTTAGTATGACTTTATTGACTTTCTTGATTTTAAGACTCTCTTCAAACAGCTGTCGATAAGATTCATGAATATCAGTCTCATCCTCAGAATTCTCACGTTGTTCATCATTCTCCAATGTTTCACTGTCCTTATTAGATTCAATATTAGCTATAGACGTGTGAAAGCCATAAAATTTTGTTCATCCTCACCGCCAGAGATATCACTCAAAACACTCAAATTTGATTCATCATCACTCAAAATCACTGCTAATGCCTTACACATTCCTTTATTCAAATTCTTTTTCAAATTAGGACATTCATTCATATAGTAACCAAAACCCTAACACACATGTCATCTAACTAACCGGGTTTTCTTAGTAAAAGTCCTAGGGTTATTCTTCTCAGGCTTATCTTTCGAGAATTTACTAGGGACATCATTTTTCCTATCCTGAGGTTTTCTCATATTCCTCATCGCCTTCTGGAATTTCTTAATGAAATAAGCTATTTCTCCCTAATGGTGTTCATGGCTATGGATTTAACCTTCTTTGGTTGATAAACGGTGAGTTCATAGGTTTTGGAGAGATCCTACGAGTTCCTCTACCTTAACTTCATCTAAGTCCTTACTTTCTTCAATAGCGATGATCTTAGGTCTAAACTTTTCAGGTAGGGATCTAAGGACTTTTTGAACTATCTTAGACTCGGGGATCTTCTCACCTTGGTTGAAACTCGAGTTTACAATATCATTAAGCTTCACATAAAATTTATCAAATGATTTATCATCTTTCATTCTAATTACTTCAAACCAAAAGGTTAACATCTGCAGTTTGGAGTTCTTAACAATTTTGGTACCTTCGTGTGTGGTCTCTAAGATATCCCAAACTTCTTTAGCAGTTTCACACATCGACACTTTCCTAAACTCCTCTACAAACATAGCCATAAACATAGCATGAAGCCATTTACTATTCCAGTTGCAATCAGCTACTTGATCTTTGGTCCAAAGAGAAATGTTAGTGGGTGTAACAACACCAGCAATAGTGGATGAAGGTGTAGTCCAACTGTTTTGTACACTGATCCAAATACTCTCATCCAATGCTTTAAGCAATGCTCTCATTCGAACTTTCTAGTATGCATAGTTACTTCCGTCAACAAACAGAGACACGAATAGAGACTGACTCATCTAGAATAATTTGGGTCAGTAATCGAAATGTAGCTCTGATACCAATTGAAATTACGAGGTTCGACCCAAATTACACTTAAAGGGGGTGAATAGGTGATTATGCGGAATAACTAACTAGCAACAAATCACTATTAATTATCTCTAGATAGTTAATCAATCAAGTCAATTTTTCTAAGTTGAATTGCCGTAGTTTTATGAAAATAATAAATAAAGAACCAGAATAATTACGGAGAAACCTCAACTGGGTAAAAATTCAGGGCACTTTGCCAGTCAACAAACCACTATAAATGAATTATGAACTTACAATTCGCTGACTCGACTACCACTAGCACTTTCTGACCTCCTGGCTACAATTCCCACAGCCCTCCAGGATTGTGTGCTCATGCACCAACTCCTAACTACAGTTTTGAAAATATTATTGGATTGTGTGCTCCTGCACCAACTCCCGATTTTATGAATTCGTCTATCTCCCATGGATCAACGAAGAACCCCTTGTTTTCCCACAACAGAACTCCAGTCACTTTCCCTTAATCTTCAGAACTCTGATAGATGTGTAGGAAGTAGCAGCTTGGTATTTGGATTATGGATTTGATGTTTTCAACGCCAAGAACAAATCAAAACATGAAAGTTGAAAGCTTATTTGATGAAAATGATATGGAGCAGTATGTATTTTCTCAATGATCAACCTTAGAAAAACCGTTTAGAGGATTGCTGGTATTTATAGTTTAGGTTTAGAATGGAATGTGTCGAACAAAAAGCCTTAAAACGCGAATTAAAATTTTTCAGGAAACTCTGTCGCTCGAGCGAAGGCAAGGGGACAATGTTTTTGTCTATGTCGCTTGAGCAAAGTCATAACGACAATTTAGCGAAATTGGGGCTTCATTTTTTCCTTCTTTCCATACTCGAACCCTAGACATAATACAACTCAATTAATAGTATTTGCAACTTACTCCTTGACTTTTACAACACATTAATTCTAGTCCTTTTTGTTCATAGACTTGTCAATTACATTAAAAACCTAACACAATCCGTATTCGAAATGATCAATGTTCCTCATAGGAACTTTAGACATTCACTTTTTCCTCTCAACTATGAAGATGTCGAGAGACATGATAGCTTTGAAGTGTTGTGATGGCAACGAATAAGAAGCTACAAGATTTCTTTTGTTTTTTTGGGGAGCTGAAGATGATATTATGTCATGTCATAGGCAGTAATTGGGTTCTATGATTTTATGTAGAACACTATTGTACAAGTTTTCGGGTTCTTCATAGGCGCTACTTTATTGATTATTTTTCTTCTCTCAAGCCAATTAATCTTTTTAATATTATATCAGTTTTTGACAATTTTTATTATAAAAAACTTAAATTTTTTCCCTTATTGAATTAGTCAGTTAAAAAAAAAACATACATATTCTCTTATTTAAATGGCTATTTCATTTGGTTATTTTATACATATCCTAATAACTAAATAACATATTGAATGTAATAAAATTAATGCATAATATTACTATATAATTTGATAAATTTTATTTATATTATATTTACATTTATTTAAAAGTTGTTTTAATTGGTAGTTACGTATGAATTCTCATGATACCTAAGTTTAAATAAAAAGGGAATACCAAATGATAGGGTATTTATATTTCTACTAAAAATTTTATTAAGTACACAATATAATGACTGCAATAAATATTTATAATCTTTGCTCATTTTCACACTTATATGAAATTAAATAAATTATTATAACTTTATAATATGTGTTAAATTCTAAATCTTCCACATACAACATTAACAGATTAAAACTTATAATATACAGAGAGAAAGTACGATGAAGAAAGATAAAGAGAGCTTGCTGAGGCTACATTTTTGAAATTTCTGCCAATGGAGAGCATGTGAAAGGGATTAGGAGATGATTATTTTTATAATTAATAATTAATGTAAATAAATTAGAGGGGAGATGTAGTACTGCTTTGTGTTAGTACATATATTATGTAATAAACATAATTAAAATTATTATAGCTATAAAACTAACCTTTCTCGTTTTAGAACTGCTCTCAAAGAAATCAAATTTTTTGTGGACTAAAGGTAAGAACCGTAGTTAATAAAAGCAATTTGTTATGGGCTAGAACTTCTCAAAACTCAAAAATAAAAAGATAATGTAGTTCTTTTTTCCTCTATTTTTATTTTTTCAATTATTTTAGTAATATCCATCTAAATGAATATAAGCTACTTATGAGTTGATGAGTGTTGTGAAGTTTTTTCTGATTAGTTAAGATTGGTTCACATTTCAATTTAATTTCTAATTTCATGAATTTAATTGTATGAAATTTCTATTTTAGATTTATCAATTAGCACGAATCATTTTAATTATATATACATCCGTTTGAGGTATCCTAAGCATGTGGCAGCCCAACGATATTATTATCTCATCATAGTCATGCAAATATGTATTATTTTTTTCTTCATATTTATGAAGTTTTGGAGTCATCTTTGGCTGGACATTTATATACAAGATCTCTTTTCACTACTGTAATACATCTTTAGCTTGACAATTTATTTTTTTAATATTTTTAATTTTATGATTCTTATTTAGTTGTTTATTATTTATTAA
>CAIGRP010057805.1:24672-40642 GCA_903798385.1 Fraxinus cuspidata | reverse complement strand
GAGGCCCCCCCCCCCCCCCCCCCCCCCCCCCCCCCCCCCCCCCCCTCCCTCTCTCTCTCTCTCAAATTTTGTTCAATTGGGATCGCATCACAACATTTTGTTAACTTATCATCCATTGAGGCACATCATTGTTTGGCATATACTTTCATTTCTCATCTCCATTTTGGCCATGCATTCATGTTAACATCCTCAATTTCCCTACATTCATAATGCCAAATATTTTGTTCTTTAACAGTTCACCACTCAGTACCATCTATTATAGTTGGTCGAATCCTCAGTTTCCCAAACTTGCCTTTTAGCCCTATAACATTATAATTCCTTCCTTTCACATTAAATCTCTATATCACTTTTTTCATACAACTCACTCGTCCTATGAATTGCATCTTTAATTCACGTTTCCTTAAACCTAATTACTAAAAACATTTACTCTTTGAGACAACATGATCCTATTTAGTGACTCCACTGTCATTCTTCTCTTATCACTCAAGACACTTGTTTCGCCTTTGAGTTCATCATTCACCTTTATATCCAACCGCTAAATCTAGTTATCTTTTGCCTGTCCAATTCATCCAGTTTTTTCTGAGTGAAATATGGTCATATGCAGTATAATTTTATCGATCTCTGTAATATTATTGTTACAGTTTTCACATAATTTTATATCTATCATGTAACGACCCCGTCTCTGTGTCCTAACTATTATATCATACGTATAGTCTGCTTTGGGAGGGTATCTGCCCTTATTACCCCTCGTGACTTCTCCCAGAATTCAAACCTAAGACCTATACCAAATGAAATACTCAAGTTGAATCTTGATGGTCGCAACAGAAAATCGTGAGAGGTAAGAGGACAAATGTCCTCCCAAAGTGGATTGTACGTATGATATAATTTCTTGGACACAGAAGTCCTGTCATTACAAAAAACGTGTGTTTTTGTAATAACTCAAGTCTTGTGCCCAAACCGTTATATCATACGTAGTGTCTGCTTTGGAAGAGTTTAGCCCATCTTAACCCTCATGATTTTCTGTCGCGTCCCCCCAAAATTCTAACCCAAGATATCTACTTAATGAGAGACTTAAATTGAATGTTGATACCAGTTGGGCAATGCCTCATGTCCAAGCCTCTATATCCAGTTGACACTAACTTATTGTTCGCTTTAGGAGAGTCTAACGACCTAATTAATACTAATATTCAACTTAAGTCTCTCATTAGGTAGAGATCTTGGGTTCAAATTTTGGAGGATAGGACAATAAGTCATGAGGAGCAAGATGGGCTAGGCTCCCTCAAAACTAATAGTACATAGGATATAACGGCTTGGGCATGAGACTTGGGTGGTTACATGCTAGGTAATTGACAATTTTACACGCTTTTGGAGATAACGAGGTGCTGTTGTTCCCGTAAAAAAAAATATTTTTTCCTATCGTAAAGTAGATTTGAATCTAGATTAAATTATTTTATCTAATCTTTGTCAGAAAATGTAACATCATACCTTTCATGCGTGTGATGGTGAATCTCCTAGAAAAATTGTTTAACCAGAGGAACATTCTCCTAATTTGACAAGATTGATAGTAGATTTGCTGCAGAAAAGAGAGAGATTTCATCTTTCTATTTGATATACTAAGTTATACAATGAACGGATAGTTTTTTAATGAAACAATAATGAACTATTTTTGTGGTTCCTTAAAACAGAGTGTAGAAAATAAGAAACAATAAAAAGATGAAGAACGTACCCTAGGAAGTCTATATGAATAAGAAATTAAATATAGGAACCACAATAGGCCAAGCCATTCTGCTAGCATCTTCTTCATTTTGATTTTCTTTATCAGCTGAAACTGGTAAGGCTGAAACATGCAGCAGCGCTCTTTAGTTCATTTTCAGCCATTTGCTCGACAGAATGTCTTGTATCTTTCATTGATGATTCCGATCTGCACATAAGTTGAAATTTCCAAATTAAACCAATGGATGTCATAATTTAATCATTGGATTCTAGTTTCAGATTGCACAAGTAAATAAAAGTTAGTACCTAGACTCACATACTTCATTGGAGTTGATATAGGATTGCGTGTCATCGATGGTATCAAAAAATGGATGTATCTCATCGTAATCTTGAGTCATTTCTTGCTGAAAAGACAGAGGTTGTGATGCTGTCGACTGTGATTGCATTGCCATTGAGTTGGCATTGTTAATGTTGCTGTTAATAAATGTCTGTCGAGTCCATAAATTACTGACCACATTATCTTCCTTGGAATCCAAATTATTAATGTTGTAATCAGGATTGCCATTATCAGAATAGGACTGTGGTGCAATAGGTGATGCTGTCACAGCATTATAGGATTGGGGAAATTCTTGATGGAGAAGTGAAAAGGGATACTCAGGAGGTGCAACTCTGACTCCTAATTGTAACTGCGCAGGAGGCTCTTCGGTCAATGAGATCTCTTGCTGCTGTTGATGATGCTTCTGTCGACAAAATGCAAGTTGTGCAAGAACAGCCTGAAGCTCCTCTTCACCTGCTTGGATTTGGCAATAGAGTTGTTGTATCTCTACGAGACATCCATAAACCGGGAACCTATCTCGCATGTTCGCTTGGTATTTAACCGACTTCATGGCAATAACTCTTTGAGTCGGGTCGAGCTGTTTTAATATTTTCAGTTGTTTTTCACCCCCGAAAAGCTTGTGTGCATTTTGGAACATTTTTGGCTGATCAGCAGGGAAATGTGGTGCAAGAGAGCAATCAGAAGTGCACCTTCTTCTTTGATACTTGCATGCGGCACAGGCCTGGTCAGTACCACTCTTAAGGGTCATTCTGAAGCATCAAATCCAGGTAATGAATTTCAAGAATTATAGTAGATATAAATCATGTCTGTATATGTTAAAATGGTGTGATATGAAGGAAAAAAAACAAAAAAAAAAACTGTAGTTTGCTGGGGAAAATGGAAAGACTGAGTAAAAAAGAAAAGGATTTGAGAGAGAGAGAGAGAGACATAGTGTGTGTGTGTGTGTGTGTGTGTGTGTGTGTGTTATTTTGAGTCCTAACTTTAAGGGGCATTAGTGGTCATGGGTAAATCTCATTTGCACACAAATATATACATGGTTTTTCTTGAGTTTGAATTTTCAAGTTGGTTACACTTGGGTGAAGAGGCACTTGGCTGTGGATAAATTGGTTCAAGTTCAAATTCTTCCCTTTTGTTCGGTGGATTGGGGTGCGGGTGAGGCGTTGTTAGGTAACAAAGTCTAGCAAAAATGATTCTCATTTAAGCCATGTTGATTATTAAGAAGTGATTTTGTAAAGATTGTATGATTAAGATATAAGAAAAATTATGGATCCATATGTAAAATTATTCTTTTGTGATCTATGAAAGATGCTTATACATGTAGGAAAGCATACAACTCATGTCCAGTTGACACTAACATCTTATATAATTATATATAGTAGTTAAATAATATTCTTCAAAAGTAAATGAGTCAATAATGGATTGTTCTCTTCGTATTTCAGTTTTGTGTTTTTAGTTTTGAATTCATTTTGAGTTTTGTATTTTTAGTGTCCATTTTGAAATTATTAAATACGTGTTCTTTTTGCCATTTTTAAAAATTGTTTTGAAAAATAAAAAAAAATCCCAAAATTTAAGTTATAACTGAAAATATCTAAAACAAAATTTTTCGTTTTGGACTTTCTTTATAAATTTTAAACTTATTTTCAAAACACGTTTTCGAAAATAGGAAAGAGAACACATATTTATTGTTTTGGAAAATTAAAAACAAAAAATGATTTAAAAACGACAAAGATAACGTGCCTAGGAGTTTGTGAGCCATGTTCTGTTTCTTATTCAGTGATGGTACGACCCTTTATGGTACTGTAGGGGAGGGTTGAGGTTTTAGGGAGGAAGGTGGTATCATGCTTTTTCACTGTTTAATAGTTGAAATCAATGGCCAAACGTGATTGCTTTCACAATATTATCAATGGGAGGCGCTATTTTCATTCTATTTAAGTAAATTAACGTAAAATTTAAAAAATATAATATAGAATTTTTAAAAAAGAGTTGATATATATGTTTTTTAGGGAGGAAGGTGGATATAATTTTTTTATTCGTGCAAAACCACTTATCTTCCTACATCACCATCTCCACAACGGATTGAAAATCAAACACCTCATTGTAAAAGATCCACACTTTTTGGAAAAACTTAACTAAAAGATTTGACCATCAGAGTATTCTAGACTAATCGCACTTTCGCTTATAAAACTTTAAAATTGTTAATGAATACAATTCTAAATTGTTCAGAATATGTTCAAAATTAATTTTGTGTGAAGAAAAATTCATTGATGAAGATATGTTGAAAAGAACTTTTTTTAATTTTTATGCCTTGAATGTGCTTCTATATTATCAATATTGTGAACGTGATTTTGAAAAGAACTCGGAACTTGTATCTTGCTTACTCGTAGTTGAAAAAAATAATGAATTGCTAATCGAGGCAAATGAAGTGTCTATATATAGGGTTCTTAAGGTATAATTAATTAATATCTAACTCTTCATAATCTTTTTAATAAAAGGGTTTATATTGATGCTATGTTTTGCATTTTCGAAGTTTAACTAAACGCAATAATTTGCATATAATGCTTAACTATTAGCTTGAATGAATTTGTAAAAACATATTTCAATATCACTCTATTTTCACTCAAAATATTAACTTGAAAGGAAAAACAAACATCTTATTAATCTAAAATTACGTCTATGGTATTTAAAGGATCCTTTTGTCTAAGTTTATAAATAACACCATATTAAATTAAATAGGAGTTTGGTGTACTATGGTGAAATTCATAAGAAAATGTAATGCACCTTCATTAAAAATAAAAGGTGAAAATTTCAGTTAAATTGGATTTTTTTATCCCCTAGTATTAGATCCAAGAATTGAACCGAAATCGACCGATTCTTAATTATAATTTGAGTAGAACCGAATTGAGTCACCCCGAAGAACTTGAGTAGAAACCCTAACTAGAATAGGGCAGATATTATTAAAGGTTTGATCAAAATTGGCAGTTATCTTCAACAAAAAAAAGAGGTACATTTTAGTTTTTTTTATTGACAAAAGTGGGTATTTTATTTAATTTTCTCTAATATTAGGGTTGGGTTGTGCCATCGACGCCTTGCATGACAGGCCCTATCATAATAGTGGGTCATGTCAGCGCCGACCCCATGCCATTTGTGCAGTGACGCGCATCGATTATGAATGTCAACTAAGCATTGAATCCATGTTAGTTTTGACCTATAGCTATAAACAATAATCGTCAAACTAGAAACCTTACTGATGAAGTTCTAAAATTATGTTTTGGTATTTCAACTTAAGCTTAAACCAACCGAACCCTTTAAAATATAAAATAATAAATAACTCTTGCCAGAAATATGTCTAAATTGGAAAATTAATAATTTGCCATCTTAACCTCCAAAATAAGATACAACTATTAAACTTTTAATCCCCATATGGACAATTGGTCATAGTGACTTACCTTAATCAGATAAATCAATTAATCCATCATCTTTCATACTTACCGGCACCTAATTCTGTTCATGTTGTAAACATTGAAAGACAAAAATCTCCTCAAAATCATCAATTTATTGTAATTTTGTTGGAAACCTAATCGGCAACGTTCACCGATCCAAAACAGTAGACAAAAATTGTTGATGAGATCAATCCTAAAATAATTTCTGCCACCAATGATATGATTTCTTTACCAATTAATTTTTTGAAGACTCATCATTCATGGTATCACTTTAATTTTTTTTATTACAAAAAAGGTCTCATAAGTTATTTTAGAAAGTAGTATTTACGTAAATGAATTACATGTTATAGAGTATATTAGGTATATTTTATCAAATCGTAGTATTTATAGATATTTTATTTTTTTATAGGTTATACCTGATTTTTTCCCTATTATTAATTAACTTAAGAGATTAAGTTTCACTAATTTCAAATTTAAGAGACTAAGTTTAAAATTTCAAATCTCATATTATTTTGTTTATATTTGAATTTTTCTCGAGTTGTTTTAAATTATTTATTTATTTTAAAAATATATAAAAAGCCGTCAAAAACGAATAGCTTACACCCCAATGACTGTTTTTAACTATAACAAAATTTTATAAAAAGCACTAACCAATTAAAATTCCCACAACCATTCTATTAAATAAAGCTAATTTGAACAATCCTAATTTCTGTTACAAAATAGTCCAACGTGAAAAATTTTACAATAAGTTGCAGTGAACTTATCAACTTCTACATAACAAAATAATAGGTCACGTTTTGCACTTTACAGGCTCTCCAACCGAGCCCTAGTGCCCGGTAGGGCTGGCCAGTAAAATGCATATTAGAAAAAAAAAAAAAAAAATTACATAAGTTTCTACAATTTCTCTTACTATTTTTTTACGTTTTTACATTAACTAGTTTAATATTTCAAGATTTACAAAACGGTAGTTGGAAATCTTACATATAAACACAGCTCTACTTGTGTTTCACAAGGCTTGAGCAAATTTCAGAATTTAGGCCCCAAATCGTAGCAAGTAATCAATTTTATTTATTTATTTTTTATAAAAATTTTATGAAACTAAAATTTGTTGTTAAAATCAACAATAAAATAACAAAATGAAATATTCAAAATATATATGTTGCAATCAAATAACAATGCAAAAATATTTTAAACAATCACTTAAATACAATTCGTCATGCAATCTTAGAGAGAAAAAAATTAATCAAATTGTTCAACCATTACTTTTTCAATAGATAACATAGTCAATCCATTTAATCTTTGATGTGACAAAATTGATCGGAGATAAATATTAATTAATTTCAAATTAAAGAAACTCCTTTCTACTAATACAATTGTAATCGGTATGACATTTGACTTATTTGACTTTTAGTTTCTTTTCTAAATATTCCATTCCACAAGTACAAAATCAAACCAAGATTTTTGTTTCTATTTTACAATATGATTATAAGATATCTATGAAGGCAAATTTGTGGAAAAAAATGTTCAAACAATCTATTAACAGAAAAGGAAAAAGTTGATAATAAATAATTATCAATGTTTCTAACTTAGCTATAGTGGAAGAAGATTTCATTTCATTACATGTGTACGGTTAATACATTTCGCACTCGTAATGAATTCAATTTAACATAAAATAGGAAATAAACTTTTTATCTGCAAAAAAAGTTAAATTTTATATATTTTCTCGCTTTGCACAAAGCTCACAACCTTTAAGGAAAAAAAATTGTTATTACAACAATAATAACGGTATATTATTTAAGATCATAAATATTTTCATAATGTAACAGTAAAATGGAAAAATCAAATCACATCATATTTAACCATATATTGCTCTCAATTACCCCATAGAAGGTACAAATTCACATTAATTAATAACGAATTATAGATTAAGAAAAGAAATTCATTCTCACACCCAAATCAATGATTCGATCAACTAGATATTGAAAATATATAATTGAATTTAAAGAGAAAACTATACAATAATCAATTAAATACATAAAATTCATTAGTCAATGCAATTAAAAAAACTAGGGTTAATAAACGATTGAATCAACAAAAATGTGTGTAACAATGCATAAATATATACCGAAAGGGTGTTACACAATAGGATGAGTCTTCTAAATCCAAACACTAATTCTATTATTTACGATATCATTGTTGAAGAAGTTTCTTTGTTTGGAATAGCCGAACAAGGGTGAACGAGTATAAACGACAATGGATTTTTAAAATAAAGAAGAAAGAAAATTTTTTTTTTGCCCCCCAACACAGAGCTGGGCGTGAGGCAACAACCTCTTAGGCCTCTCCAAGGTCCGGCTCTGCATATAAAGCCGCTATGCTTTCATAAAATGAGAAATGCAAGGAATTTATTCCCTTTAGTTGTCCACTAAAATTGAGAATCAAAACCATGACATGACATTGCACTAAATCCAACAATATATTCAGAAAGTTGCCATTCAAAATCTTAAAAGCAGATAAAAAAGTATATTTATATCATTCATTTTCGCCGCCACCAACGTAGTATCATAACATTAAAACTTCTTGACGCTGATCTGCGCAAAATTTTTCCCAACGAAAACTGAGAGAGAGAGAGAGACGTTACCTAGGCCATAGGATAACGCACCCAAGGAGTTGAGATCTGATCTATACATAACTTGCATCAGAAAATAATAGAGATTTGAACCCAAGTACAAGATTTTCCTGTGCACAATAAATTGTAGTATCAATCAACCATCCAGGATAGTTCCCATTGAGATATGACTTTCACACGCTCCAATTACATTCCATTTAAAAAAAAAAAAACCCAGGTGGTTGCTATTTTTTACGGCTCAGTCTTCGACCATACCAGATTGGAACGATGCCGGAATTTGAAGATAAACCCCCAATTTTACTCACCTTCTCTCAGTATCACGAGAATCAAAACCTATTTCTGATTTTCCAATCTTCAAACGAAACATTTTCAAACTCTCCTCGTCTCTTACAGGTAACTGCTCTTATTTCTCTTCTATATAACAGAAGTCTTGAGTTAATAATACAATCCTGTGCTTGGCATCAGCATTGTAAGTTCAAAAAGTAAAGCTTTTGCATGCTCAGCTCAAAACTTGCACGACCAGAAATCGCCAGTGCCACTATATTCAAGATTAGACAACAGCCAATACTGAACCCCATATTTTGTTATATCAACTTCGAATTTTACAAGTTTACAGCTTCAAAAAAGAGGACCTGGGGTTGCAGATGTCCTTTTTCACACATTGTAAGAACGTCATTCCAGCCACCAATTACCTAGACATAAAGTATGGATAAATGACAAACTACAAAAGAGAGTGATATAATACACAGCAACAGCCTGGCAATTATACCTTCACAGTTTTGTCATCATACATTATCCACTGTTCATGATCGCGACTGTAGGCAAAACAATGATAGTGCTGCCCATAGTAGCAAACCTAGAGATGACAAATTTCAAGAGGATAATAAACAATTAGGTAAACTTGAGTCTATAATGAGTGTGTGATTTCGAAAGTTGTTTAGCATCAGAATGCTGAGAGAAATTGTTCTCTATTTTCTTTCTTTTTTCAGGAGAAGATATTCCATTTTGAAGAGTCAAAAGAGGAAAATTGTTAAGACTGCTTACTTTGATTGACTGTTTTCCTAGTACTTGATGTGTTTAATGTTTTCTTTTCTTAGTTATGTTGGGATGCTATTCTGTAAGAGAGGTAATACGTCATTTATTTTTCCAAACTCTCTCTTTCACAACAGTAGTTTTTTTCTAGACTTTGTCCAATGACTTTGCACAAGATCTTTACACCATACACATTTCCGTGCAAAGATAAATACATGCAGAAGAATACAGCTCTCACCACTTTTATAAGGACTAAAAAAAGACAATTATAGAAAATCAGAACTATATAGAAGAAGAGTAAGAGAGCTTACCACTGAAACCAAGCAATGTTTATTTTGTGGATCAAGACCCCGATAAAGGACACTTATATCGATCTCAGTTGACAAGGCCGCTAATGTTGCTGTTATGTCTTCTACACTCTCACAAGTTTTCTGCCAACCCAGAACTACAAAACATGGATAATGTAATACATTAGTGGCTCGCAAGAACGAAGTGGCAATTAAATAAACTTCACTGCTATGATGCTCGGACTCTTCGAAATAGTCGGAGTACCCGTGTCGGATACAACACGACATGAGTATGGGTATGGGATATGTGTCGGATCCTCCAAATTTCAACCGGACACTTCGTCGTTTTTACATCTTCTTTCTTTTCTTTTCTTTTTTTCCTTTTCTTTCCCTTTTCTTCTTTCCCCTGTTTGCTCTCTATAAACCTAGCATCGCAATTGAGAGGGTGGAGAAAGGTGACGGGGCTAGGTTTTCCCTTTTTTTTCTATTTTATATAAAATGAAATAGGTTCCATATAGTGCTACTTAGCGCTCCACTAAATCCAAATTGCAATCAAATCCCTCATTTTCTATGTTATATAATATTTAGTAAATCCCATAATTGAAAAACTGAACTCTAAAATTCTATTTTATTCCTCTTAACCCCTTATTCAATACTCATTTCATTCTTTGTGAATAATTGATTTTGGTCTATTTTAAATGACATCTTAGATTTGTAAAAAAATTGAAATTTGAAAGACGTACCCAAGTACCCGTGTCCGAAATTCGGACCATTTTTAGTCATATCCCCGTATCCTACATTTTAGAAAATAAAATATCCAACACTTAGATACGTACCCGTACCCGATACCCGTACCCGAATCCGAGCATCATAGCTTCACTGAGCCATTTTGGTACACAACCTAAAATCACAAATAGATATAAAATGAAGCTGCAAAGTCACCTATTATGAAAATATGGGGAGGCGTTGAGAGAATATGGTGAATATAGTTTAGCTTCCCACAGCCACCATCCTCTGGATCACAAGCTAACTGGTGATTCATCTCAACAAAGTTTAAAAGCTCATCGAAGGAGGTTTCTGGGCACATAACCTATGAGGTACAGATGAAAATTTTAACCAACTACATTTCATCAATTAACCATTTTGGCAAACATAAATTCATGTAAATTTTCAATTTTACTCCCACCAGCAGAATAAGCATTATCACAAGTGTAAGCATTAATTTCCCCCCTGAATGGGCCGAGGATATAGAGGAATAGCAGAAATGTATGTCTGAATTCACGTACCTTCATTGTTCTAAGAGCACTGGCATTAATATTGTGAAAAAAAGACGTGTACTTCAAATATCTGGACTCCAAACCACAGTTGTAACAATTCATTCTTTCTAATATGTCCATTCCGAAAAGAGAGTGTGCAACACAAGATCCATTTGTGCAATCCCAGGAGCCCATACAGTTGCTATCTACCGATTCAGTATCAGACACAGAAGGTGCAGGAGTAAATGATTGATGCAGACAATCAAACACAACACCCAGCACTTCAGAAGCATCATTCATCTGACCCTGAAGGTTGTCATAATATTATCGGACAATGATATCAGATTAATTATCTTTTGGGAAAGGAATAATCTTGTTTGTTAATGAAATTAGCAGTAGTGAAATTTACCTCCTGGAAGAAATTGCTTTCAGGATACAGATTGCTTAGAGCAACTCTTAAAGAAGTAGGCGCAACAGCTTCTCTACATGTATCAACGGAAGCCTTACTTAGAGCAATGAAGATATCATACAAAGCACATATGACACAAGGATCACCAACATGAACTTGCTCTGACGATGATCTCCTCAAAAAATCATCTCGAAAACGTCTTAAATGCCACAAGGACTGAAAACCAAAAGAAATGAATTCTCAGGCAGAGGGAAAGATGTTGCTTTGAAGACAATGATGAACAGACAAGGAGAAATCTAATTGAAACAGCAAAGAGTAAATTACTCTCTAATGCCAACCTGTATTATGACATTGAGAAAGCAATTATATTCACCAACTTCGTTTTTCAGCCCTGTGCCGTATCCATCTGCTGTCTCATTGATACCATCAATCGGGACTTCAATAGATGAAACACCTGAATAACTAATTTCTGGGAGCATGTTTTGTGGCATTGGTGAACTCGATGTCAAAGGCAGTTTTCGATGTGCATGGAACGTGTCTGGCATTAATATGAAACACAATTGCAAGAAAACATGTAAGCAACTCTACGAATAAGGAAAGCAATTTCATCTGCTTAATTTGCTTCTACATGTACTTAGAGACAGCTCAGTTTGAATGAAGTTAAAAATCTTGGGGTTGGATAAACCAAATGGCCTAACCTTCCGAATTCAACTTTTAGGACTCAGCATGAAAGATAGCATGAATCAAGTGCATCTTTGGTGAAGGAGCAACAGAACCACAGAGAAAGCAGGACTCAGAATATGGAAATCTATAGGAATGGTGTACGATATTTGAGTCGAAACTCCAAACAAGGAGTGCCCAGTTTGGCTCTCAACGTTGATGTCAATAATATGAACAATATATCGTATGTAAACATACTCAACAGACTAATTCCACAAAAAAGAAAAGCGAGAACAAGAGGGAGAGTGAAAATGGCAAAGATAAGAAAGGGGAAAGCATATATTAAGGGAAGTTGTACAGGGTATTATATAAAAATCTGAAAATAATAGAGAAAGATACACAAGCGCATTCAATGTGTTGAATGAATCCGATCTTAGTAATTTCAGCATAATACCAAAATAATGTCAAGTGCATTTCGACTATGGGGAAAAGATGCATACTGTGTGAGATTATTATTCTCCTGAAATCACTAACTTGAACTGAACAGAATTTTACACTCGGCTGAATCATTCACAGGGTAGCTACAATTAGATATTAAAAGTGAAAAGTTAACTAGACACATACCAAGACTTTGCAGTACAGCTTTCTTAAGGTCAGCTTGGAACCTCTCTTCATCATCATCCTCCGCCTGTAGCTGTCTCAATGTCTTTGATCCATTATCTACAAGAGAAAAATAATTCAATTTCAAGCAAAGTAATAAGTTGTACATCTTCATCAATCCATAAAAAATCACAGCTATAGGACTTCTTTTACTAACATAAATAAGAACATCTGTTAAACCTCACACCATAGAAAGTATCAGCAATTTGCATTTACGACTAACATGTATATATAAACACGTGCAACACCAAACTAAGCCTCGTTATTAATAATATCTGGATCCACTGTACCAGTCATTTCCTGCCACTCCATTGACCCACTATATTTATTGGAAGATACGATATGTCATATGCTTCGCAACTGCGTCTTACCATGTTAATTTCATTCTACCTCTCCCTTTCCAAACTTGTTCAATTGGGATTGTTTTTGTCACACAAAGACAATGTATAAAAACACTGGATAAGGTTGTCGATATGTGCTGCATCAATTATATAGCATGCCAATAAGAACGTAATGCATACAAATAAAAACAAGTTAATTTACAAATTTTGTGATAACATAAAGTGGGTGGATCACAATGTTCGAGATACCATTGATAGAGCAGGTGGATGACGAGGATCATATACCCTAGCCCAACTAACCCAACTAAATGCAGGTGGAAGACGAGGATCATATAGCCTAACCCAACTAAGAAAGGAACAAGCTTCTGGGTTGAATTCAGTTGGATCAAGGTTGGTCATCTTAAATTTTTATTTCAATTTCTAACTGTTCGTAGTATTGCATTAGAGAAAGCATCTTTTCGACAAGAACAAAAAATTTCATTACTGTTATATTCTTCTCTAACAAAGGAGTGCACTTTATAAATGCAGCAAGGACTAACAAGAACACTGTTTTTTAAAATTTAATGAAAATTTGTTTTATAATCATACACTTATCCTTTCCCAATTTTAAACTTTCAGACTAAAAAGGCCATAGTAAAAACAGCAAGAAAACCGAAACAAATTGCCATCACATTGTCAAAACAAGAGAGCTTTTTTGGAAAAACTATCTCACGCCGTGAGCCTTCTTATCATTAAATAAACTTTACATGCTTATTTACAAAAGGAAACCTCTCATTCTATGCTGTCTAATTGCTATCTAATTGATCGTCTAATATAGAGTTTCCTATTTAGAATTCTGTACAAACAGCCTGCTGGCCCTAACAATACTAACACACATGATATCAACAATATTTCTAAGAATGGGCAAGCTGTTGATGAGATTTAAGTGTCGTGTCCGCTATAGCCCCAATCCAACAAACATGTTTCCATTCAAGGCGTCATGAAACATATTACCTTAACTATAACAACCAATCACAGAATCAGCCTATGGCTGCTTATATTAATTTTGGAATCAGAAAAATGCTCCCAGTTATCCTTTCAAAACCACGATTGCGACCTTTCTCTGGGAATACGAGTCTGTGGCACAAAATAAATACCAGGTATAACACGAGCCCACTCGTAACCAAAATATTGTTATTGACTACATAGAAAGAGCTTACTTGACCTTCAGTAAGGACATACTTGACATTACACACACTTTCATTGTATTATTAGTTCCTCCAGAAACTATCATTGATCAATGTTTAAAATGGCTTAACCGGGTACTGAGGCTTTTTATCTCCGTGAGGCAGGCGTAAGCCTCAAGATAGAACAATTAAAGGATTCTAAAGAATATAAAAATAACAAAATTTGATAGCCCTTTAAAAAAAATCTATAATAAAACTAATTAAAAAAATTAAAGGTCTAATTCGAAAAAGAAAAAAAAGAAAAAAAAATAGATTATGCCCATGTTCGGCTCCAATTTTTTTAAAACTCATTTTTCTTCAAACTAATTTTCAAACATACATTTCCTGAAATCCAAGACTTTTATCAACTTTTTAACAACACATTTCATAATTTTCATCAAAATCAAGTAACAAAATTATTACTCAAAAATTTCTTCTATCATCACTACTAATAAGGGAATCATTAACTTGATTAACATCACCATCCTCCAATTATAAGTTTCTTTTAATTATTTGTCATCATCATCCAATGCAATGGTTTATTCTCCTTCCCATCTTCCTTCTGTGTAAACTCTTAAAAACATCACAGGTTACAAAGTACAACCTTAAAAAGCTAAAGCTAATAACTAAATATTTGAAAACTTCAAGGCAAACGCGAACGCCTTAGGTTAGCCTGAGGCGTAAGCCTCACTAAGTCAAGGAGTAAACCTTAAAAATGATATTAAAGGTGCGGGTTTTGAGGCGTTATATAATAACCTCACATGAGGCAGGATTCGAGGCATAAGCCTCAAATAGATTTTTTAAACCATGTCGTGAATACAAAAATCCAAACCATGGTTGCTACCAACCATTGTTTAAAAAGTTGTTTCATGCTCATGCCTTGATGCACACCTCAAATAAGGCTTTCATTGAACACGTCGAGAGCCATTTTCAAGGTTACAATTCGTCTTAGTAAGGCTTCAACTAAGGTCTACACTCATCTGTCTTACCTTTTCTAGAGATTTTATTTTGTGCCTCAGCTTTTTGAGCTAATATTTTTTATAGTCTAGAACTTTGTAGAGTTTTTTATCTTCTTTTTTCTACCTTCAAAAAGAATCACTATTGCAAGGGGAGAAAGAATGATAAGAAACTAAAGTGATGAAGAAAATGATAAAGAAATCCAATATGTTGATTATTCTCTTAAAGACAATGTTAGTAGCGATGATGCAAGAGACTTCAAAGTTATTTTTATTTCTAATAATATATTGCAATTTTGTTGTGTTTTACTAATTTGAAAACTTAACTATTTCATTTTGTTTGTTTGCACGTTAGACTTTTAATTTTATTAATTTATTTTATTATAAATTGTCAAGAAGTTTTATGATTTATTATGGGCATATTTTTGTGTTTTAATATATTTTCAAATTATTTATTAATTTGTCTAGAGGTAAAAAGCCTTGGTATCCAATTAAGCCCATGTTTGACAATCATTATTTGGGAAAATTTGAGTTTTAAAAGTAATTTTTTTTTAAGAATGTAATTAAAAAGTAGTGAAAAATTTTGGATTTACATGCAGAATATTTATCATGTGAACGAGTGATTCAAAATGAGTACATAGAAAAAAGATTTTTGAAAAAAAAATTTATTGACTAATTAAAAAAAAAAAATTATTATATCACTTAGAATCTTAAGAATACAAATTAGGGAATATGAGAACTAAGAAGCCAAACAAGGGAGTAAACCGCATTTTTATGAGGTGAAATATTTTCCCAAGGGTCTGTTTAATTGCAAATGTGGAAAATTAGTGGAAAGAAAATGAATTTTAGGGAATTGAATTGTGTAGAAATTATTTTCTTGAGAATTATAATTAATTGTGTTTGATTGGTATAATTTTCCACCTAAAAAATGTTGAAAGTTTGGTGTCCGTTTGACTTTATTTTTCATGAAAATTGTCCATTAAAATGATAATTTTTTTTACCATTGGGTCTAACATTTGTTCCAATTGCAAAAAAAAAAAAAAAAAAA